>PVIU01006337.1:0-103119 GCA_004026605.1 Ondatra zibethicus
GAACTAGCTCTTGTAGACCAGGCTGGTCTCGAACTCACAGAGATCCGCCTGCCTCTGCCTCCCGAGTGCTGGGATTAAAGGCGTGTGCCACCACTGCCCAGCATGCTTTCCCTGCTTTAGCAGAATCACATTATTACTCTTTTTCATTTTTTGAGAAGGTCTCTTGTAACTCAAACTGACCTCCAGCTTGCTATAGAGCTGAGGATGACCTTGAACTCCTGATCCTCCTGCCTCCACCTCCCCAGTGCTGGGATTACAGGCGTGCACGCCTGGATTGTGTGATGGTGGGGAACAAACTCAGGGTTTCGTGCATCCTGGGCAAGCCGTCTCTGCTAGCTGAGTCCCACCCCCTAATTATAGTAATATCATTTTGATGTTCACTGTGGGGTGGGGGTGGGAACTTAGGGCCAGGTTGTGAGTCACCAAACTTCTTTGGGAGTGATCTATGAAAGGCAAAGACTAGTCCTAAAAGAGAGAAGCAAGACAGAAAGAGGGAAGGCCAAGAAAAACCACCTTGGCGAACAAGAGTTGTAACAGCCAACTCTGGCTATGAATGTGCTGATTTGAGCAGGCTAAACATAAATTCTTCATGCTACCTGGAGGATGTGCTAATCCCACTTTGCCATAGGAGCTCAGTGAACAGCTGTGGTGGCGGTGGACTTTATTTTGGACTTGGTTTCTCCGATGGCATCAACAGAGGCTCTGTGCACCCTGTTCCATTAGCAATGTGGACTTAGGTACCTGAGCTCTTCCTGTTCCAGTAGGCGGCGGTAGGTGGCTATTTCCTGTTCCAGCCGCATCTTCGTGTTGAGAAGCATCTCATGCTCCTGAAGCTGCTTCTCGATGCCGCACCTCACTTCCTGCAGCTCCTTCTCTAGTCTGTCAACCACCGACTCCAGGTCTTGCAGCTGCATCTGGTAATGCTGCTCACTGGCCTGCAGAGAGTTTTCAAGGCCCCTTTCCTGTTGACAGACATCACCAGCAGTGAACCAGTGACACAGAATGGGCTTCTGAAGTCTCATTTGCGATGTTGTCACCTGTTCCATTCTGTCTGTCTGTCTATGTATTTATCCATCCATCCATCCATCCATCCATCCATCCATCCATCCATCCATCCATCATCTATCTGTTTATTTTTATTTGTGGTTTTGGCATTAGCAATCAAAGCCAGGGGCTTGAACAGGCACTGAGTCATACCTGGAGTACCACTTTTTTTATTTGAAAGGTAATAACAGTTGTGTTTAATGTATGCGAGAGGACCTTTTTTTTTCTATTTGAATTTTCTTTATTTTTTAAACTGTGGAGGCCCAAAGCAGCCAAAGGTCAGAGAGTTTGGGACTGGTTTTTAGTTCATTCGAGATTGTTGTGCTTCTAACTCAAAGAGCAGAGTTCTGCTCTCTCTCAAGGCTATTGTCAACAGGTGTGGCTAGTTGCCAGACCTCAGGCTCCTGAAATAGGGAAGTAGTTGGTTCCTACCTAAAGCAAAAGTCTAAGGATCCAACTAAGTTCCAGTTCCCTTTATGGAAATAACTTGGGATTCCACCCAGGGAGTGGTTTGCCTACAGAGTGGTTGGTCAAGGGCGAATGTACCCCACGACTTTCAATTTGTATGCTAATGCAGTCCTTTCGTTCTACTCCAACCTTTCGAAATCAGGGGTATATTAAACAGTTGGAAATTAAACATAGATGAATTTTCAGTACTCACTGAAATTCCCTCCCAATACTATCCTATATATTTCTGTGTTTTATTATTTTCGTTCGCATCTTCATATTCTTTACTATATTTCTAAATTCCCATGCCCCCACTCTGGAAGAAAGGCATTTTTGTCGAGGCTGGCCCCTGACATTTAACATTTATTTTGTGCAAGTAAATGTATGCATGTGGAAGTCAGAGAAGAGCTTTCAGGAATTGTTTTTCTTGTTCCATCATGTGAGTTTGGGAGATCAAACTCATGGTATCAGGCTTTGCGGCAAGCCTTTTTACCTGCTGAGACATCTTGCTGGCCCCCTTCCTGCTGTTTGAGACAAGGTCTCATGATGTGGCCCAGGCTGGTCTTGAACTTGGAATTACTGGTGTGTGTGTGTAAGGAGGCCTAGTTCATTCTGAAGTTCAATTTGACCTTGCACTAATGACAATCCTTCTTCCTTAGCCTCTGAAATGCTGAGATTATAGACATGAGCCACTATACCTGTCTTCCTTTTTTTTTTCCCCAAAAGAAAATTATATTTAGCGACTGAGTATAATGACACTCACTTGTAATCATAGCTACTTAGAAGTGGAGGCAGGAGGAGCACCAGTTCAAGGCCCACTTAGGCAATTTTGTGAGATGGTATCTTAACAACAACAAGAAGCAGGGGCTGAGGATGCAGCCCCTGGCTCCGTGGTAAAGCACTTGTTTAGCATGCACAAGGCCCTGAGTTTAATCTCCAGTACTGGATATTTTTTAAAAATATACATAACTAGATAGCTTTCTGTGTTTCAAAATAATGTAATATTTCCTCTGGCCAGAAAAAGTTTACATTGTGATTTACGTACTGCCATTCTGAATTATTTGATTTTGTAAATTATTGAAAATATAATGAATATCAAAGGTAAAACAGACTGCCTATAAAAGGCATGCTAGGGGCCAGTGAGATGGCTCAGTAGACAGAGGTATTGTCTCAACCTGAGTTTAAAACCCCGGCCCCATATTGTGGAAGGCGTGAACTGGCTCACAAGAACTGTCCTCTGACTTTCACATGTACACGCACATAAACAAACAAACAAACAAATGTAATAGGAAAAGGCATATTAGGAAAGAGCTTAAGTATTTTCCCGTTAGAAATCTCAATGACACCAATACAAGAAGCCAGTTTTTGGAAGACTATAGATAATAGCAGCACACGATCCATTTTTTCTCCTATCAACTGTCAGGGAGCCCCAGAGCAATGAGAAGTATAACTGAATTTTTCTAGGTGTAAACTGAACCTCCAGTGAGCTGCTTACAGCCACTTGGCGGGAGAGAACGAGGCTCCGGGCCAGCGCTCAGTGGCCTCCACTGCAGAGTGATGGTGTCTTCTTTTCCTTTCTCTGTTGTACATGCTGGGCAGATGCTCTGCCAAGCTTATTTCCCAAGGCCCCTCCTCTCCCTAAATCACATAGCCTCTGGGATGCAGCGAGCCAGTTTCTTGTGATCTTCCTTACCACAGCGTGGAGAGACTCGATTTCCACCTGCAGGTGGTGGCACTGGCGGCGGGCCTCCTTGAGTTCAGCCTGAGCTGCCTTCAGAGCCTCCTCGTCCTTGTCCATTCTCTTCGTTATATCTTCCTCTAGCTGCAAGAGAGTGAGCAATAACGACAACAAGAGCAAGAAAACAAAACCCAAGAGAAACAAAAATCCCAAAGGGCATTCTTGAGAGGGAGGTGTTTAAAAGCAATCATAGAACAATGATACAGGAATCGAATCGCGTCTTCTTTTCACTATTAGATTACAAGTGTGTGCTCCAGTGTTTCATTACTAATTAATCAAATCCCTGAGCCAGTCAATTATGTTCCCAGCCCCAATCTCCTCTGCTGTAAAATGATCTGAAAAGTCCCTTCCCACTATGGCACCCTGTGAAATACAGAGAAACACATCTGTTTTAACGAAGAGAAAGTTTTCGAGACAAATTTGTGACCTCTGATTCCTTTACATTCCCTTATCTGTCGATAACGAAGATCGAGGGAAATTCAGTGAATATTTTCCAACATTTTTTTTGTAGGCTGCTTTATGGAGGCAGATACGCAGCTGTATATCCCCAAAGGTGTCAATTCTGCATGGATGGACTGGGAGGAGACAGCACTAGAAAAACGTATTACTGCCGGGCGGTGGTGGCGCACACCTTTTATCAGCACTCAGGAGGCAGAGGCAGGTGGATATCTGTGAGTTTGAGGCCAGCCTGGTCTACAAGAGTGAGTTCCAGGGCAGGCTCCAAAGCTAGAGAAACCCTGTCTCGAAAAACCAAAAAAAAAAAAAAAAAAAAAAAAAAAAAAAAGAAAACGTATTACTATGCTGGGAAATTGGAAAATCAAATTGTCGTAGGCGTCAAGGTTTTTAAATGAAGTTCTGTGTTGCAGAAACCTTTTTACTTTTTTCAAAATGATCTTTGTTTGTTTGTTCGTTTTTGTTTTTTCGAGACAGGGTTTCCCACTGGGACCCGGGCTTGCTGATGAGGCTAGAATGGCTGGCTAGTGAGCCCAGGGATCTGCGTGCCTGTCTCCAGATCACGTTGCTGGAATCACACGTGCACACTGCCATGTTTCCCTTTTATATGTGGGTCCCGTGGGTCAGAATCAGGTCCTCAAACTCTCACAGTGAAGCTACCTGAGCTATCCTCTATGTCTCCCATAAATACATCTGAAAGATTATTTTCTAAATATTCTATTATAAAAACCATTAGGGGAAGGTGTGTAGCTCAGTGGTAAAATGCCTGCCTGGGCAGGCATGGGGTGGGGGTGGGGGAAACTGAGTATTCTCTGTTTTGCTTGAAATGTTTTCATGCTGGTGGAATTAAAAGAAAACACCAGTTAACAACGTTATTGACATTTGACCTCATTAGGAGCAATGTGTTGAGTTGATATGAAGTAAAAAAAAAAACAAACAAAAAACAACTTTTTAATGATGTTCTTTTAAATTTGTAAATTTGGTTATATGGTAGATTTTGTTTAAGGGAAGAGATTAGAGGAAAGGGCTGGAGAGCTAGCTCAGTAACTAATTGCTTGTCATGAAAGCCTACAGGCAGGAGTTCATATCCCCAGAACCCATGTAAATGCTGGGGAAGTACAGAAGCCTGCCTGGAATTCCACCTTTGGACGGTGGGATAGGAAATCTGGACATATCGGTGAGCTCTGGATTTGATTTAGAAACTCGGCCTCAACTAACAAAGTGGAAGAGTGATGGAGGACCATTTAAAGTGGAAGAGTGATGGAGGACCATTTTTGAGATCAACCGTGGTTCCCTATCAACATGCGTGTGAATCTTGCGCAGTTCACCCATACACATACAAACATGCACACACATACATGTAATCACCCCTTCCCCTGACCAAAAAAGGAAAAAGAAAGATGCTGGAGGGAAACTGTTTTTTCTTTCTTTTGTCAGCTGATCACATGTTTAGTGTTAACTTGGCAAAGTCAAGCAACCACCAACAGCTACGGGAGCAACTATAAAAAAGAATGAAAAGACTTCTGGAAACAATGTAAACTATGGGGACCACTGATGTTTTGAATTCCCAGTATGGAACTGGCAGGTAAACTGTGTGTTAGCTAGATTCTCAAGATGGTCCCCAGTGAATCACCCCTCCCCAAGTTCATGTCCTGAGTCTTGCTGTGATCAGTTGGGTATGGTAGAGGTGACGCTGTGCCCATTCTTGGCTATGCCTTAAGAAAGCCTGGCAGCTTCCACATTATGTTTTTGGGAGCCCTGGGTCATCACTGTAGAAGAAATGTGGATACCTGGTTAGAGAAGGTCCTGTAAGGAAGCTGGGTGGAGAGGGACCCGAGACTACGTGGAGAGGGAAGCTGGCTCAGGTCTTTCAAGTCAGCCTTTCAGCAAACTGCTGCCAAGGTTCCAATCACATTAGCCAATCACTTGGAGATGCCAGCCAGTAGAACCCTGAGGTGACTGCATCCTATTTGGCATCTCATATAGCACCAGAGTCTCCACCGCCCAGGCTCCTCATCCCACAGAATTACAAGCCAAGATACAATAGCCTAAATTTTAGTCCATTGAGTTTTTGGGGTAACTTTTTATGCAGCGACTATATGCTTATTTTATTTGTCTTATTTACCTCTTGGTGCTAGGGTTTGAACCCAGGACTTTGCAATATGTTGTGGTAATAAAATAAACTAGCTTTGTGAATTACTTGGGGAAAATATTTCTCTCAAAACCTTCATGTTATCAGATGTTGCAAACAGAACTAGCGAGAGTTTTTGCTGTTTTTCTTCATAGTCACTTGGTTCAGCGTGGGGACTTGTAAACTTAGATTTTTACTTGGTAAAATATTCATTTGGTTTATAATTGTCAAAAGTTGTCATCTCTTAATATTTTTCTCCATCATATGAAGGTGGACAAACTTCTCCAGCATCTAAACCAACAGCCCAGTGACCTTATTTAATCCAGGGAACTGGTTATTCTTTTTGAACACTGAAAATGTTACTCACAAGCAAAATTTACAATGATCTTCCAGTTGCTAATGGAACGAAGTCCTGTGATTTCTTGCTAACAGTTTATTATATATATTATATATAATATATATACACATGCATACATATATATTATATTTTGAATTGAGCCTTGGTCTGAGTTGGCTCTGTTTCATTCGTCTATTTTAAATATCTTGCAAGCTTTGTGTCAGAAGTAAAACCATTCTCACAGTCCAAATGCAACAATGGGTCCTTTTCAGTGTAGTCACTACCCAGCTGGGGGAATTTTGATTGTTAGGATTTGTCTCTTTGATTCTGAAAGCCGCGTTCACACACCCAGATGATTCTATTTATAGCAATGGCAATCAGCAGAAAGCTGAGTGCACGGGAAAGCTGATAAAAACCTTTCAAAAAATATTTTACTTGGTCTTATCTCCTCCTCAGAATGTGCAGGCAAACAATCTTGACCACCAAGCTTCCATTAGACAGACGTTTTTAAATCGCTTCTATAATTAACTCCATAATATCTTTGAAGAGTTTTTGGAATGCGTCTTTCCAGAAAAATCTAAAGAGGTCGGAGTGCACCATTTTATTGTTTGTTGACTCCATGCTTTAGTAATGACGGTCGGTCACCTTATGATCTACATAAAATCCCAATTCATCGATCAGTATTTATTGAATGGTCATTCAGCAGCACAGCCACAGGGTTTATCCCTGTCTGCCACCCCAGACCCAGTGCAGAAACACCTACATTGCCTCCCCAGTAGATGCTGCTTGGAAAAGAAATACTGTACCTCAGAGAGGCCGGGACAGGAATCGGGGAGACATGGACTGTCTCCTTATCCTGAAGGTGCCTGGCTGAAGGAAATCATTACCTGCATCCGTGTTGACAGCACCGTCTCTATCTGATTTCTGGTGAGAAGCTGTTCATAGTTTGCCCTGATCTCATTGAGGAGCTGGGACAGCTCCATTCTTTTCCCATCCTCCACCTTGGCTAACTGGACCTTAGCGATGGGATGAGTCGCTGCGGCAGAGCCTACCCTGCCTGCGTCGCTCGGAGCAGACGGCCCCGCGGAGCCTTAAAGATGCAGAGATCCATTTCCCACTAGAAGCAGGGAAACTCGAGCGGATAGTCAATTATGCAAATGTGGGAAACTGTTCGCGCCCATTGTCGTTGGTACAGCAGAAACCTCAGAATCTCCAGGGAAGAGACGAAAATGATACCCACAGTTCACTGCTAGGGTCCCCTACACATGTGAATGCTTGGCCTGTGGGGGGCGGGGCGTTCTATTATTTTGTGGTAGAGAATGGGTCACGACATTAAGAACACTGTCATTAGCCAGGCATGGTGGTCAGGACTCAGTCAGAAAGATCTTGGATTCAAGCCCAGTCAGGCCCTGTCTGGGGAAGGGGTGGGGAGAAAACAAAACAACAAAAATCCAAACCATCACACACAAAAAAAACCTATAAAAAAATCCAAACCAAAACAAAACAAACAAACAAAAAAAAACCCCACAAAAAACCCAACAACAACAAAAACAAAATTCGGGAGGAAGAGGCAAGCAGATCTTTGTGAGTTCGAGGCCAGCCTGGTCTACAAGAGCTAGTTCTAGGACAGGCCCCAAAACTATAGAGAAACCCTGTCTCAAAAAACAAAACAAAACAAACAAACAAAAAAAACCACACACCAAATTTTATTGTGTATAGATATTGTGTGGGCATTAAACTGGGCTCCAAATATAATAGCTTAACTTTTTCTTTATAGCTTTATAGCTCTTTTTTTAAAAAAATCAACATTTGGACTTTTTTTTTTAACAAAATGCAAAAGGAGAGGGAGAAGGAGGTGGAAAACAGAGGGTAAAAGAACCCAGGTGACCAGAAACAGACTGGAGCCTGTTCCAGGGGAGGAAGAATCAACAGAAGGACGAGGTTGTGGGTAATGGCGAAGGGGTTGGAACACAAAGGACAATGACACACGTGGTCGAAAACGCTGCAATGGGGCCCAGAACTTCGTGTGCTAACTTAAAACAGTGAAGAGAACCCAAACGGTGTGGTAAGCCACCAGAACGTGTTATTCGTCTCAGGGTGGATGGAAGGGAACTCCTGAAGTCACGAGTCTGGAGTGGGTGCTGGAGCGGTATGGAAGTCGTGGGTTAGTTAATATTGCCAGTGTTGTGAAAGCCAGTCCTTGGTCCCTGTGGTGGGGCACCCACTGAGGCTGATGTTTCTGTAAACGTGCAGAGAGCAAACACCTCACACTTAGAGAAACATCTTCAGCTCTTACAGTGATAACACTGTTCAGCCCAATCTTCTCATTCCTGACATTTTGTGTCCTGTGAAGATGGAAGGACTATGGTCAGAGGGGTTAAGTGTTCTACCCAAGGTGGCTCACCAAAGGGACAGCATCACTGAGGTAGGGACTTTGACTGCAAGCTGCCTGCCCTGTCTGCTTCTTCATTCCCTCCTCACCTGGATTCCTGTTCAAGATGGTGACGCAACTGAAATATTTTTTTGAGAACGGGGCCTGTTGTTGTTTACAGAGTGAATGAGTCAGATCTTGGTTCTAAAACCCACATAAAAGCCTTTGATGTGCCTCTTGTTTAAAAATGTGTGTGTGTGTGTGTGTGTGTGTGTGTGGCTTGCCGTGGGCACAGGCATGAAGGTCAGAGGATAACTTTCTGGAACAGTCTCTCTTCTTCCATAATGCGGTTCCAGGGATTGAACTCGGGTTGTCAGTCTTGACGGCCAGCGTCTTTATCAGCTCACCCTCTCGTCGGCCCACCTCTTGCTCTTTTAAATTTCTGAGTTAACGTCTAATGAAGTACGTTTTTTATGTATGTGTGTGTATACATGTCTGTGTATGTGTCTACGTGAATGTATGTGTACATGCGTCTTTAGAGACCGGAGGAGCCACCACCAAGGGTACTGGGACCTGAAGTGTGTGCCGGGCATTCCCAAAGACCCCTCCATGCAAAGTTGACCCTCTCCTGGTCCCTGCTGAGGGGAGAGTTTCAAGGCCATTCCTGTCATTTATTTCTTCTACCTTCTCTGTCAGTCACTGTACTGCCCGCCTGTACTACGTGACAGTACGGAACTACTCCTGCATTGCGGCGCCTGCACTACAGGACCCTTCGCGAGCAGGGCAAGGGCCTGGAGATTTAAACACACAAAGACACACAGACAGAGACACGGCTCATCCTTGAACCAAGAATGCCCCCTTTATTGTGTCCAGGGGCAGCTTATATAGGGATCCTTCACTGATAGCCACGCCCCAGCCAAACCCACCAGAAACCACTCCCCTGCCCTCAGGAACTCCTGAGGGTCTCCTGCTCAGAGCAGCTGCAAGCATAACATGTTGTTTACAAGAAATTCAGGATCTGGGGGTTCACAGCTCCCAACAAGTCACAACTTGACAGTTCATAGATGGGTCAAAAACCATCTACTACAAAAACCTCTGACTAAAGAAGGGCATGGAGGATTACATGGGCCAAGCAGATTTTCTTTCTGGGTAACTGAGAGTGAGAAACATGAGGAGGATTAGGTATTTGTGAGTCAGAGGAGAAAAAAGAAAGCAATGAGTTAAATATATATATATATATTTAATGATTTATTTTAATTTTTACTTATGCATATGTATACATGTCTGTGTGAACATATGCACACGTGTGTTAGGTACTTGAGGAGAGCAGAAGAGGGCTTTGGATCTGCTGGAGCTGAAGTTAGTGGTGCCATTGAGCCACCCAACATGGATACTGGGACCCGAACTCTGGTCCTTATGATTAAGCAACAAGCTCTTAACCACTGAACTATCTCTCCAGCCCCCAAATTAAACTTGACTTAAATTCAGGAGCCGAAGATCAAATGCTCCTCGTTATTTCAGGTAGCTCCTGCCCTGAACCTAGACAGCTGAACCAGCTGCAAAGGAGGCTGGTCCTGGCAGGTCTTCCCTTTGAGCAGATCGCCCTTATCTCCTGTGCACCTGCGCCAGGGTCCTCCCAGAGAAAGACAAGGCGAACTGCAAGTGCTCTAGTATTCATATCAAAAGATACAAAAGCAACAGGTGAAATGAATTTTAATAGCATAGTTTGTTTAATCCCATATATTGAAAATACAATAATATAAAATATTTACATTCCTTGTTTTTGATACTGTCTTTGAAATCCAAGGGGCATGATATATCCCATTTCAGCTTGGGCAAGTCACATTTAAAGTGTTCAATAGGGGCCTGAATGACTCATCCGGTACCATGTGTCCATGCACGAGGGTGAGAACCTGTGTTTGGATGTCTAGGATTTGCATTAAAAAAAATGGGTGTAGTGACATGCGTTCATAACTCCGGCATTTTGGAGGCAAAACAGGCAGGTCCCTGGACCTCATTGTCCAGCCATCCTAACTAGATTCATGAGCTCCAGGTTCAGTGACAGACCCTGCCTCAAAAATAAGGAGGTGAGGGATTGGAGAGATAACCAATATCTATCTCTGGCTTATACATACATATAAACAGTATATAAATCCACACACACATGTACATACACACCAATAGTGTTCAATAGGTTTGGGATATAGTTCATTCGTAGACAACTTGCCTAGCCTGTGCAAGGTCCTAGGTTCCACTCCCTGCACCAGAGAAAAATAAAATTATGTGGCTCGTAGTTAGTGAGTTAGACAGTGCAAATTTGAAATTTGTTCCTTGTGCACGTCAGGAAACGCTCTTCACATACTCACGCATGCGTAAAGACAACAGCACTGGGTTTGCTCCAAGGGGTTAGAATTTACACATATAAGCATGAGAGCAAAAAGGTTAGTCATTTCAAGACTCAAATTCCTTTTTTTTTTTTTAAAGGAAAGATGTAGCTACTTGTGAGAAATACTGCTCTTTGTTAAGATAAGCAGTCACAGTAGCTTATCAAACGCCATTTGTGGGCCTCATGTGATCCTTGGTGCGTTAGCTAGATGCTTCAGAATGCTGTAGAATAAACAACAATGGGCGCCTTTCTTACAGAGATGCTCTTAGGTTCACTCTCAAAGAGGTGCCTGACTCTTGCGTTCGTTGAAGAATTCACAACAGCCAAGCTGTGGGAACAAGCTATATGTGGGTGGTGGAGTAGGATGTGGGAAACTGAAGGTCAAAGGGCACAAAGTGGCTGGTAGGTAGGGTGACCAAGCCTAGAGACGTATTTTTTATTTTTGGTTTTTATGAGAAAAAGTCTCTCAATGTATTCCTGGCTGTCCTGGAACTCGATTTGTAGACCAAGTTGGCCTTGAACTCACAGAGATCCGCCTGATTCTGCCTTCGGACTGCAGGGATTAAAGATGTGCGCCACTGCTTCCAGCAAGCCTAGAGATCTAATACACAGTTAACAAAATTATATGGCTTGTGGAATTTTTATTGAATAAATAGAGTTTAGCTGCTCCTGTCATTGTAAATATAACTGTGCGAGATGGTAGAAACGTTCATTCTCTTTACTAAGGAAATCACTTTCCTACCTCTGTGTACACCACAACATCATATTTCAGACTTCAAATACATACTGTGTATTCATGTAAAATTCATGTAAAAAACAAACACCTGAAGAAAAGGAGACATGTCTTATTTTCAATAGGTGCCACTTCGCCTCTTTCTCTCCATTAAAATTAAGTTAACCTGTTATTTGACAACTTCATATGCATATATAATGCAGTCTAATCGCATTAATTCCTACCCTTTTCCTTTTTTTGTTTTTGTTTCTCTGTAGCTTTGGAGCCTGTCCTGGAACTAGCTCTGTAGATCAGGCTGGCCTCGAACTCACAGAGATCCACCTGCCTCTGCCTCCCGAGTGCTGGGATTAAAGGCGTGCACCACCACTGTCCCGCATCTTCCTACCCTTTCCAAAAAAAATTTTTTTTGCATGTGTTAAGGTGTTTGCTTGCACATTATCTGTGTACCATGTGCCTGCAGTGCCTGAAGAGGCCAGAAGGGGGAGCCTGAACCCCTAGAACCAGAGTTGCAGGATCTCTCGTCTCCGCATCTCCTTCTCATTCCTATCATTCCTCCCCATAGTCCCACATAATCCCTTTTCCAGATCCATGACTTCCGGCTTTGTTTTGTGAATTATTTCGTTTTACTACAGCCCTCTGTGTGAGCATCTGACCGGACCTATTCACTGGAGAACAGTGGGGTCACCAGTGGGTACACGCCTGAAAGCGATGACTCACCCTCTCCCTGAATCTGTTAGGAAATAGTTCAGCATGACTGTTGATGGGTCTACTCTTGTGCAGACCCAGTGTGGGCATCTGAAGCCGCTTTGAGTTCATGATTGCGACAGCCGTGTCTTGTCCAGAAAGGGGCATTCCCCCCCTTCTTCTTATCCTTTGGCTCTTCCATTTTTTTGCCCCCCCTTGCACAATGATGTTCCTGGAGCCTTAGATGGAACGCTACACCTCTCATTCAGGGGTGAATACTCATCTGTTGCCTGTCACTTTCTCAGCCCCTTCTGCACCCACGAGTCTCTGCATTCATCACCACCCACTAGGAAGAAGCCTTTTGTATAATTGTTAGTTTTTAAATTTGTTTTGAGACTGGGTCTTATGTAGCCCAGGCTAGAACTGAATATGCTATGTAGCCAAGAGCTTCCTTGATCTTGTGACACCCCCCCTTGCCCACCCCCCGTGTCTCTATCTCCTGAGTGCTGGGGTCACAGGCTTCTGTTACCATACTCAGTTTATAGGGTGCTGGGGAGTGAACCCAGAACTTCGGACGTGCAAGGCAAGTGCCCCACCAAATGAGCTACATCTCCAAGCCAAGCCACATGTTTTGAAGCATCCAGTCTCTCTCCTATGCATCTTCTCACAGGTAGGGCTTGAAGGTTGGTGGTAAGGAGTTAGCAGGTGGGTTGTTTGTAGGCATCTTCTGCCTAGACTCCATGTGTACCCAGAACCTATTTGGCTCTTGTTCTTTGCCTGGGGTGCAATCTATGGAGCAGGGCACAGTTCTACATGATCTCATCCCCCAAAACTCCTCCAGTTTGGTTAGTTCGCAGGATCTGTAGCCCCCCTTCTTAAGATCCAACCTCTGCCCATCCCTTAATCTCATCTTCTTTCCCCTTGCTGCGGGAAGGCTGTTCTCTCAAGGGAGGGATGGGAATTCCTGTTCCCAGTGCCGGAAGCCCAACTCCGTAACCTGTCTGTCTGACTCATTTATCATGGCCTCCCCACTGGGCCAGGCACGGAGAAAGCAGAAAACATCTATGTGAGGGGAAATGGTATTTCCACTGAACCTGTGTCTGGGCCCGAGTTCCCTTCACTCTGAGACCAAGGCCTGGGAAACTTCTTGGTTTTATTCAAATTTCTCCAGAGACAATGATCACAGAATAACAGTGTGATACAGGAAGAGAAAGATCGATGGGAACATCATTTTAGTCCACTTCTCCATGAATGAAAAATGCTTTGCCTTAAAAAATCTGCACTATGAGGTTGTAGTAGATGATAAGGATGCTCTGACTGTCTCTCTCATCAGTGTTAAACAATCTCAAGTGAGCCAAGCAGATACAGTTAGCTTCAGCATCCACCTTGTGCCAAGTGTCGGCTGGATCAGGATTTTCCACTTGTAAGTAATTGATTTGTGACTTCCACTCACACCTCTGTCCCGTATGACCTGAACGAAAATGTCCTTCTTAGAGGCGTCTCTTCTGTATTCCCTGTGTGCTTGAAGGAGCTGAAGGAAGTGGATTGCCAGGAGGTAGACGGGTAGCTCGGAAGCACGCCATTTCTCAGGTTCTTCGTGTTCATAAACCCAAGCACATGAGGCAGGCAGCTGTTTGTCATGTTGGCGATTTTTTTTACTAAATGACACGGTAGGAGTGTGGCATTAGGCTTTGGAGAAAATGACATCCCTTTCAGCCTTTTCTTGTGAGAGCATGTGACAATCATGAATGGGAATTTTGCTTTGAAGAAGGAAAAATATTGAAAAGGAAGTAACAGATCAGTTTATTATTATATGATACATTGCTATATACAAGGATGATAACTCGTAATCCATTTAATACTCTTACCTGTCACAAACACACATCTATCATCTATCTATCTATCTATCTATCTATCTATCTATCTATCTATCTATCTATCTATCTATCTATCTATCTATCTATCTATCTCCCTATCTCTCTATCTCTATATCTGTACAGACACACATACACACACAGTTAAACACATATTTATTTGCTGTCTGTGAGTACATGTGCCATGGTGCATGTGTGGAGGTCAGAAGATAACTTGATGGAGTTGGAAACCCAGTGGGTTCTGGGAATCAAACACAAGTCATAAGATTTGGCGGCAAGCCCCTTTACCTGCCCAGGCATCCTGCTGGCCTTGTACTGTTTTTACTTTAAAAAGCATCACAGACAGACTTGATGGCAATACAAGTTTACACTAGTTGGCTTTTCCCTCCAGGTATTTTGTACTTAAGTGTCTCTTTAGATAGACAGGTCAGTCCACTATCTTAATTTTGGTCAATAATCTCACAGGGCTTGGGCATTACTTGATTTATGAAGTATAATTTCTTTAACAGTTTAAGATTTTTTAAAATCAAGCTTATATTGTAATAGGATTAAAGACACATGACTAGTCAGCAAACATAGGATTTTTTTTAATCTTTCAGAAAACTTGCTATGGATGAGAGGCCTTTACCGGCTTGTCCCTGTTCCTGAGATGCGGCTGATTTCTGGCCACAGGACATAGCGTGTCTCCACATGATGTGGCTGAGCTTGTTCCGTGTGTCAGTTAGGAGCGCGCTTTGATGAAGAGTTTTGCAATGGCACGTGCTTGTCTGTCAGCATTTCCCAGCAGGTTTTCGTGTGTATGAGAAAGGCTTCCATGCATGCCCATATGTCCTGTACGTGCATTTCATGTGGCGTGATCAAGCAGGGTGTATGTCACACGCTGAACTCATCCCTTGTCCCTGTCGCTCAAGGGTGAAAAGCAGGGCATCTTCCATGGTGCTTCTGCTTCCAGCCTTGTCTCTTGCTATTGAGCAGACGCAAAAGCTTCCTGCTCAAAAATAAGCTTTATTAGAGGATGGCTCTGTTAGGACCTTGCTAGCACATGACTACAGAGTAGCCCAAAGCGTTCATATTCTATTGTTAGCTTTATAGACCATAATTCAGAATCTGCCTCCTCTTCCTCACCCTGTTTTCCTCTGTGGCCACTGTGAGAGACAGGTTTATCTTGTTTGTCGTTCTTTTCTCTTTTTCAATCAAAGGTAGTTAGCTGGGCAAGGGCTTCCCCTTCCTCTTTGTGACAATTAGCCAATCACACCAGATGGTGAAGTCGAGATCCCATTAATGGGGTGAGACACAGTTATCACCCGAGTGAGGGATAAAAGGCCCGAGCTATTTTGGCCCCGTTGAGGCTATTTTGGCCCCATTGAGTTGTTATCCCAGTTTGGATTCTGGGACACCCTATCTGTCTGTCTGTCTATTTAGCTATCTACCTACCTACCTACCTATCATCTATCTATCTATCTATCTATCTATCTATCTATCTATCTATCTATCTATCTATCTATTAATTAAGATTTGCCTTGTCGAAATACCTTCACTTTCTGCATTCCTTTGCCGGACGCAGAGACTACTTTTTTTTTTTTTGGTTTTTCGAGACATGGTTTCTCTGTAGCTTTGGAGCCTATCCTGGAACTAGCTCTTATAGACCAGGCTGGTCTCGAACTCATAGAGATTTGCCTGTCTCTGCCTCCCAAGTGCTGGGATTAAAGGCGTGCGCCACCACTGCCCAGCTCATTCGCAGAAACTATTTCTAACATGATTCTTGAAGTTCTTTCTGGCTTGTAACTAAAATGGTACTCCAGTGCACCAGTTCCACACAGGTACAGATGTTCTGTCCTATCTCACTCCTGGCAGAGAGATCTTTGTTGGGTCCTAATGGATCAGGATAGAGAAACGAAAAATAAGGGCTGGAGAGAAGAGCCCCTTACCCTGGTGCCTGACTGAAGTCCCTGAGAGTCACAGATTCCAGCACAATTAATAAACATGCTGTGAAGGCTGTTGCTGGAGAGGCTACCGTCCTTTTACATAACTGTTTAAAACCATGTTGAAACGGCGACGGACCCTTATGGAGGTATAAGTGTGTGATCAAGTGTGGCTTTCTCATTGTTCAGATGAAAACCTGCCATTTTCTAGGAATCTTCCAAGAACTTCCGTTGATAGTAAAAAGCTCGCCTTAGTCCCCTTGTGAAACCTTTGTGATCTGTGGGTTTGCCTTATGTGACTGTGTTCCTATCCAAAGCACCCCAGAAACCACCCTGTGAGCCATTTACCAAAGGGGGGTTCTTAGCAACCATTCAAGATATAACTGGAGAGGACCCCAAAGTCCTGTATCTGGCTACTGAGAAGAAACTTGCAGTGTAATTCTTGCTTTGGATGTCCATGCCCATGTTTGGGTGTGTGCTGTACTTTCCTTTCTACTAGCCACCTACTTAAACCTATGTTAAAAAAAAAAATCTCTTTTCCCTGGGTGGTGGTGGCACATGGCTTTTAATCCCAGCACTTGGGAAGTAGAGGCAGGCAGATCTCTGTGAGTTTGAGGCCAGCCTCTACAGAGGGAGTTCCAGGACAGGTTCCAAAGCTACACAGAGAAACCCTGTCTCAAAAAACAAACAAATAAAACAAAAAACAAACAAAACCCAAAACTCTTCTCTTAGTGGATTTTGTATTTGTATCTATCTATATGTATCTCTTTGTCCATGTGTGGGGTACCTGTGCATGTGGAGGTCAGAGGTTAATGCTTAGTGTGTTCCTCAATTGTTCTCTCTCTTTTTTGTTTTTTTGAGACAGGATTTCTTTGTGTAACAGTCTTGGCTGTCCTGGAACTCGCTCTGTAGACCAGGCTGGCCTTGAACTAATAGAGATCCCCCTGCCTCTGCCTCCTGAAGGCATGAGCTGTCACCTCTAGCACTTTTATTTTTTGAACCTGGAGCTCACTGATTGGGCGAGGCTGGCTGGCCAATGAGCCTCATGGATCCTCCTGTCTCCACCTCCCCAGGGTTGGGATTACAGGTTGGGACTTCGGTCCAGCTTTTTATGTAGGGGCTGTGGAGCTAAATCTAGGACCTTGTGCTTTCTAAGTCAATGCTTCACCGACTGGAGTTGATTCCATAGAAACTGCTCTGATTTAAGGTAGGAAGTAGGAAGTGTCACAAGAAACAGTTCTCTGAAGGAGTGACAATTGTTTTGTACTGGAAATTGAAACTAGAACCTTACCATGTTTAACATGTGCTTCTGTCACCAAGGTAACCCTGACTACATAGTTTCTCTATCTGTGTATCATGTATCATCTATGACTCTATCATTTATCTATTATCTCTCAATCAGTCTATCTATTATATTTTATTGAGAAAAGACTAAAAAAGGTAAAAAGAATTAAAATAAGAGTCTTTTTTCTTTCTGTTAAAAACAAGGGAAGGATAGTCCCTTTAACTCCCAGAACACACACACACACACGCCAATAACAACAAGGGAAGAAATGGGCATGATGGTACATGCCTATAATCCCAGGAGCACTTGGGAGGCTGAGGCAGGAGGCTTTAGTTTGAAGATTATTAAAGACAACACATAGCAAGACCTCTCAAAACAAGTGAAATCAGGGAAGAGACGTCCCCTCCATTCCTTTTAAGGTGATCATTTATGTGTGCTTTTGTAAATTCTTTCTTAAGCTCTTTCAAGTGTTAGCCTTTCAAAAAGACAAACAAAGGGTGGGGAGACGACTCGGTGGGCAAACTTGTTGTTTGATGTTTTTACTCTTTTGGCTTTTTGGGGGGCCTGTCACTCAGCTCCCAGATAAATCACACACAGAGACAGATTCTTAGTTAGGAATGCTGGGTTTTAGCTTGGCTTGTTTCTAGCCAGTTTTTCTAACTTAACTTATCCCATCTACCTTCTGCCCCTGGGCTTTTCCCTTTTCTTCTGTATATCTTATTTTCACTCTTACTCCGTGGCTGGCTGGGTGGCTGGCCCCTGACGTCCTCCTCCCCTTGTTCTTTCGTTGCTTTTCCTCTGTCCTCCTTTCTCCTTCCCTTTATTCTCTGTGACTGCCAGCTCACCTATCCTTGCTCCTGCCTTGCTATTGGCTGTTCAGCTCTTTATTAGACCATCAATTGCTTTAGCCAGGCAAAGAATCACAGCCTCACAGAGTTAAACAAATGCAGCATAAACAAAAGCAACACATCTTTACATCATTAAACAAATGTTCCACAGCAGTAACAAAAGTAACACACCTTAAAATAATATTCCCTAACACAAAGTGCTTGCCGTGCAAGCATGAGGACCTAAGCCTAGAGTCTTAGCACCCACATAAAATGTGGGATGTAGCTGCGTGCACTTCTTGTCTCAGCTGAAGACAGAGACAGATGGATTGCCAGGCTCTCTGGCCAGTCGTTGTAGCCAACTGGTAAACTCTAGTCTAAGTGAGAAACCCTGTTTCAAAATATTAGATAGCGAGTGATAAAGACAGGCACTGGGCACAACCTTTGGCATTTAAGGCGCATGTCTACCTACACATATATACATGAACAACAGCACACACACCAGAACAAATAAACAAGCATACAAAAAGGTTAAATAAGCTTTTGGCAGCTTGACTTTAATAATAGGAAATGTCTCTCTCTGCCCCGAAACAGAAATTTCTCTGTATGTAGCTCTGGGTGTCCTGGAAACTCACTTTGTAGACCAGTCTGGCTTTGAACTCACAGAGATCTGCCTGCCTCTGCCTCCCGAGTGCTGGGGTTAGAAGTGTGCGCTACCACGCCAGTCTTTCTTAAGGAGTTGGAAACTCTCTCTTTGGGATATAAATATCCAAAGACACTAACACCATTACTGTCCAAGTCCAGTAGCTTGATGCCAATGGGCACCTTGTTTCTAAACTGCCTTCTGTTATAAAGATGGAAGAAGTTTATTTGTCCTGTGTATAAAGACTATTAAATAAGACAGACATCACCCTAATCACCGGGCATCCAGGATGACGTCTGCGTGGCAAATGGTCCACCAGACCATCTTACTAGAGAATTAACCATGGCTTATTTTGAGAACACAGACTTGTTGGTTGTATGATTGGCTGCCAATGTTTGCTCTGTGCTTGTGGACGCTTAGTGACTCCCTTGCCATGCATATCACCTCCTGGTTTAATGCTTATTGGATAATAAAATGTGCTTTCTCCTTTGTGGAGAATCATTTCCCCAATGGACTCATAAGGGAAGTAGTATGCCATGTTGTGATTTATTTAAAATACCTAACATTTCCCATCTGAAGTTTAACATCCACATGGAACACTATTTTAAGATTTATTTACATTTTAAAATATGTGTATGTGTGCCCCAGTGTCGGTTTGTGCACATACGAGTGTCTGTGCCTCCAGAAGCCAGATGTGGGTGCTTGTCCCCATAGCTGGAGTTATAGGCAGTTATGGGCTACCCAAGTCATATTTTTTTGTTTGTTCATTTGTTTTTACATTGAGTCATCTCTCCAGCCCATACAGCACTATTTAAAATGGAAGGAAGAGTTTTAAAAAATTAAATTAAGGTAAAGTTCACATAAAACGAACAGATAGTTAGCATTTAATCCATCCACAAAGTTCTGTCACCAATACCACTATCTAGTTCCAAATCATTTCATTTATCTTATTTCTTGGAGCCTGCTCGCTCACTGAAGTTAGCACTTAGTTAATGTTGTTGTGAATAAATATCAGAGCAGACAGTGTTCTTTTAAAGTTTATTTTGCATTTTTACTGTGTGCATGCGGGGTTGGGGCAGATGTGTGAAAGCCAGAGGGCAGCTTGCAGGAGTCTACTCTTCTCCCACGTGGGGGCCAGAAATGCAACTCCGCTCATCAGGCTTGATGGCAGGTTATCTCGCCATCAAGATTTATTTATTTATTATGTATACAGTATTCTTAGTATTCTGCATGTATGCCTGCTGGCCAGAAGAGGGCACCAGATCCCATTACAGATGGTTGTGAGCCACCATGTGGTTGCTGGGAACCGAACTCAGGACCTTTGGAAGAGCAAGCAGCACTCTTAACCACTGAGCTATCTCTCCAGCCCCTATAGTGATAATTTTTAATGCAAATTAATTATATAAATGAATAAGACATATCAATTCATCATGCATCCATTCATTCATCTATGCGTTCATCTACCCACATATATATTATACCCTGATCATGTCCATCCTTCCTGTATCCTCTTTTCTTCTCAACTCCCTTTCCTCTTCCCTCATAGTTCTCCTATTTTCAGGTTAGAATAGAGAATCTTCCTTCCTTCCTTCCTTCCTTTGTTTTCTTTCTTTCTTTCTTTCTTTTTTTTTTTTTTAAAGGACCTCATATATCCCTGGCTGGTCTCAAACTTGGCTGTCTTGTGAAGGATGATCTTGAACTCCTGATCTTCCCTCCTCTTCTCCCCCCAACTCTCGTGCTGTGATCACAGGAATGTGTCTGAACTCCGGCTCTACAGCAGACAAATTTTTATTAAATTTCCTCTGTATCTTGTCCTAATGGAATGGGTTATTGTTAAACCCATAATGCTCATTTTATGTTCTGGAAATGTTCACTGGAAGGTTCAAGTTTGTTTCAGTTTTCTGGTTGTGTGTGTGTGACCAGGAGAGGTTGCTCACTTAGGCATTGCTGTTGTATAATTACAATGGAATGATAATCTTTCCCTCTTGGGTGTGAGACCAGATTAAAGCCATCAGTATGTCACACCAGCAATTACCCAGTCTAAAGAAGCTTAATTGCATCAACAGACCATCTCATTTGGCACAAATAGAGTATTTGTGTTCTTGTAAATAATTTTGAGCATTTGGGGAAAATGTTGGGGTGTTGGTTTTTAACTCTCAAAAGTTATTGTCGCCGGGACAATAAAACAGACTCCCTAAAACAGCCGTAGGACAAGCACCTCCTGCATGGAATGAAAGTATCAGAAGTCAGCACTGTGAGGATCAGGGAAAGTGCTGCCTTCTTCCTGTCCAATCCCTTGTGAACAAAGCAGGTGGCTCCCCTTTCTAGATGCTTGATCCTATGAAATGCCTTTGCTAGATCAGCTCTCTGAGGATGCTGTGACACCTTTAATTAGCAGGCAGTAGGCTTTGATCTCTCCATGGAGGGAAGTGACAGTCTAGCTGTAAATTGAAGGTGTGCACTGTCCACTCACCTGATGGCCAGCTGACTCTTCCTGGCCACCTCGGCCCAGCACAAGCCACCCTGAGTTCTTGCTGCAGTTGCTGTTCCCTGAACTCTGTAGCCTGAAAAACTCCTCTTGATGCACTCTCAAGGGGCTGCAAGATTACAAGAATTTACATCCTTGTAATTTTGCAATCTCTCGGTTGGATTTTTCTTTTCTTTTATCATTTTGTTTATTTAGATTCTCAGTCCTGGCAACCATAATTCTTTATTTTATTTTATTTTTTACATTTTATTTAATTGTCCGTGTGTGTGTGTGTGTGTGTGTGTGTGCGTGTGCATGTGTGTGTATGACAGAAGTGTGCAGAGGTCAGAGAACTGATGACCGTCAGCTTGCTTTATTTATTATGGTGGGTCCTAGGGAATGAAACAGGTTATCAAGCTCAATGACAGACACCTTACCTGCCAAGGCCATCTCCCAGCCCTGACTTTTATATTTCTATGACCTCTTATATTATGGGTCCAATTAAGAAAAAAAAAGTACAATGTATTTTCAAATGCCATTTGCCTTCAACTGCAAGCTTTTACATTTGGAAACTGCAGCTGTCACACCAGCCTTTCTGATCCGGGTCCAGCTGATATGAAAGCAAAGACCTTGGTGGGACAAGCTGAGTAGATTAGAGTGCACACTCGGCCACACCCTTCACAGATATCTTTCATGCTGTTGCCCGGAGAAAAATCCATTAATTACGTGGAGCCACCGAGCTTCAGCTCTTCCCTAATTGTTTTTCTCACATTTCATAACTTGCTTGTGGCTCGGCACCATCTGTCACCGCTGACTCCAGATTGGAGGTTGGAGGATTTGTTGGCCTACAGGTGCCACAAGCTTGGTCACCTTCAAAACTCATTATCTCTGAGATGTCTGCGAGTTGCTGCCATGCCCTGCTGATGCCTTCGCTGCACGAGATACTCACCGAAGTCGCCGTGTGTCTTTTGAATTTGGGACTTGTTCCCTTAGGAAAGTGAGAACTGCCTGGTGTTAAGAGCAGGTGCTCTGGGGACACACTGCACAAGCTGGAAATTGGTAGAGATCACTTGGCAGCTGTGATCAAGCTGTTTAGTGTCTCAGTTTTCTCCTGGGAAAGGAATACTCCATCTCTCGGGGCCATAGAGACTCAGTCGATGCATAGGAGCTGCTGAGAACAGAGGCCAGTGCAGTCGCTGACTCAGAGAGGGAGGAGGGTGGCAAGTATGGGGTCAGAGGGAAGGCCAGCCTGTGGCGGGAAGTTAGGACACATGTGCAGCAGGGCCCGGAGGAGCCGTGAGAGAAGCATCATCAAGTTAAGTAGGTTGGCGCCGGAAGGTGAGGGGGTGACGCGTGGCAGGAAGCACGAGGCTGTGGGAAGAAGAGGAAGGATGAGCGCTGAACTGAGGAGGTGTGGCAACCATGTGGATGATGGCCTGATGCAAGAGGCGGCGGAGTGCAAGAAAAACTCTTGCAATTCCCTAAGTTCTGTTTCTCTTGCTGTGCTAAAACACTGTGACCGGGGTAACTTCTAGAAGGAAGGGTTTATTTGGGCTTCCCGTTCCAGAGGGATTAGAGCGTGCCACGGTAGTGGATGGTGGCTTTAGGCTGCAGACATCGTGGCTGGAACAGCTGAGCGCTCACATCTCAAACCGCAGGCAGGAAGCAGAGAGAACAAGCTGAAAATGGCGCAAGCTTTTGAAACCTCCAAGCCTATCCCCAGTGGTGTTCTTCCTCCACCGAGGCCACAGCTCCTCACCCTACACAAACCTGGCTATCATTGGCAGCATTTGAGCCCGTGGGGGACGTTCTCATTCAAACCACCACACAGGTATACCAGTGAAACAACCTTTGTAAAATGGGATGGGTGGACAGCATCTCCCCAGGGTGGGCTTGAACTAGCATCCTTCTGCCATTTCCTCTTTAGTGCTGTGGTAACAGGGATGTAATTATATAGCTAGCTAATGTCTGGGCTGTTAATTATATGTGAAATAATACTTGTTTTATTTATTAAAATATAAAACCTTTTTGGTGTTTGTGTGTGTCATATGTGTGTGGATGTAGGGGGTACATGCAGGATACAGCATGCATACGGAGGTCAGAAGACAATTTGTGGGAGTCATTTCTCTCCACTCACGGTGTGGATCCCAGGGACTGAACTCAGGTCGTTAGTCTTGGTGGCAAGCACCTTTAGGCACTAAGCCATCTCACTGGCCCTACCACACAGTATTTAAAATACTGCTTACTATCTCTATGTGACGTGTTTTGGTATTTTCTGTTCCATTCCACTTAAAAATGCTGATCGTATTTCAATATTTTTAACTAAGAGGTTACAAGCTGCAGCTGGAAAAACAACACCTTCAACTCACCTACATATTTAAGCCTTATTTGGCCTACTTTTTTTTTTTTTTAGTTAAACACCATGTTTTAAAAAACTTGATATGTGCTGTGCGGAGGTGGCACACACCTTTAGCCCTAGCACTCGGGAGGCAGAGGTAGGCGGATCTCTGTGAGTTCGAGGCCAGCCTGCTCTACAGAGTGATTTCCAGGACAGGCTTCGGAGCTACAGAGAAACCCTGTCTCAAAAAACCAACCAACCAACCAACCAATCAAACAAACAAACCAAACCACACCAAAACAAACCAAAACAAAAAAACCCCCAACAACAACAAAATCTTGGTGTATTTCTTTTCCTTCTCTGTGTCCTTTGACCTTTCCCAGTAAGCATAACCAAGAACATCTCCCTACATTCTGAATCAAATGATGTCAGAAGAAAGTCACTTAAATGTGACAAAGTAATAGCACCTAAGAAATTTGTTATCTATTATTATAAGTATGCATTTGAAAAAAAAATACATCAGTGCTTGGAGACACGTCTTAGAGAAACGGTTCCACAGGCGACTTCTGATTTTATGGGATGGTGACTGCCTCCACCGGACTTAATTCAGTACAAGCTATCCTTTCGGGCCTTGGGATGTACTGGAACTGAAGACTATGAAGGAGAATAATGAAAAGGTTTCCTATAGAGCTTACCTTTGGGCTGGGGATGTAGCTCTGTTGGGATAGTGCTTGCCTAGCGGGCAGGAAGCACTGGGTTCTACGCTTAGCACTGCAGAAAACCCTGAACATGTCTGTAATCTCAGCCTTTAAGACGAGCAGGAGGATCAGAAGTTCGTGGTCATCCTCAGCTCCAAATGGAGTTTAAAGAGGCCAGCCTGGGCTACATGAGCCCCTGTTTAACAATAACTCAATAAAATAGAAAAGAATTTACTCTTTTACTTCCTTTTTTAGATCAGTTTTAAAGTTTATGAATAAAAAGGAACTTAGTTTCGTTTTGATTGTTTTAGGTATTTATAAAAAATTGTAATATCAAGCTGAGCGGTGGTGGTGCACGGTTTTAATCCCAGCACTCAGGAGGTAGAGGCAGACAGATCTCTGTGAGTTCAAGGCCAGCCTGGTCTACGGAGTGAGTTCCAGGACAGTCAGTGCTACACAGAGAAACCCTGCCTCAAAAAACAAAACAAAACAAATTGTAATATCTGGAATGCTTCTTACAACTCTAAGTTGCCTGGGGCTAGGGACATGAAGGCTCGGTGGTTAAGGTATACTATGCTGCTCTCTTATAAAGGACTGGAGTTCAGTTGCCAGCACCCACATCAGGAAGCTCACAATTACCTGTAATGCCACCTCCAGGAGAGCTGGTGTCCTCTTCTGCCTCTGCAGGCACCTGCATGCTCACACACACACACATACACACACTATAAAAATAAAAATTAAAAAAAACCCTAAGTTGGGCTGGAGAGATGGCTCAGAGGTTAAGAGCACTGACTGCTTTTCCAGAGGTCCTGAGTTCAATTCCCAGCAACCGCATGGTGGCTCACAACCATCTGTGATGAGATCTGGTGCCCTCTTCTGGCCTGCAGGCATGCATGCAGACATAACACTGTATAAAAAAAAAATAAATAAATCTAAAACAAAACAAAACAAAAAAACCCTAAGTTGAAATCACTGGGTTTTAGCCTTTAGATATTTATTTTATTCATTTTGCGTTTGAACTAAACAACCTCAAATGACTACAAAGTATGAAACACCCCAGGCACATATGCTTGTTTTTAGCGTAGGAGTCCAGAACTAGCTCTTGTAGACCAGGCTGGTCTCGAACTCACAGAGATCCGCCTACCTTTGCAAGTGCTGGGATTAAAGGCATGCGCCACCACCGCCCAGCCTGGAGTCCTAGTTTCTTTCTCTTGCTTCAGCCCATCACTGAGGGAAGTCAAGTCAGGAACTTGAAGCAGAAAGCATGAAAGAATTCTGCTTTTTCTGATGATCCATACTTCACTAGCTTTCTGATTTGTGTTTGTTTTTTGAGACAGGGTTTCACTGTGTTGTGTATCCCTGGCTGTGCTGGATCTCACTCTGTAGACCAGGCTGGCCTCGAGGTCCCAGAGCTCCACACCTGCCTCTGCCTGCCGAGAGCTGGGATTTAAGGCGAGTGCCACCACCACCCCTTAACTAGCTTTCTTATAAGGCCCAGGACCATCCACCCAGGGAATGGAATAGGGTGGGCCCTCCTACACCAATTAGCAGGGAAGACAGTCTCCACAGACAGGCCCGTGGGTCAATCTGATCTGGGAAATCCCTCATAGGACACTCCCTTCTTGGGTGACGCCAGGATGTGTCAGATTGACACTTTAAGCCAGGTAGGACAGAAGGGAAGGCAGAACCATCGTGATGGCCTAGATCTCAGTTTGACTGGATGAACAACAGTGGACTCCCTTGTCCCTGGAGCCATCAATGGGACTAGGGTCTGGTTCCTGATCTAACTCTGCTGTCACAGAGCAGGAATGGGGTATTATGTACCGAAGCAGTATTTAACAGATGGGCTTGGTGCAAGTCTGTTCAGCCTTGGTAGTATAGCTTAGCATTGTTGCATTTAATTAAAAATGCCAGTAAGATCAATGGATTCCCGTACCTGCCCCTGCCCCTTTCCTGTCTTCCTCACCACATGCGCAGCTTTGTCACCAGCCCTGTCCTTTGTGCAGGTGGTGGCAGGTCCTAGCTTCTTTCTTCAGGTGTGTCTGGAAGCCCAGGAGCTGCATGGAGCCTGCTGTCTGTCTTTTGTTCTCTCTGGGCTACTGAGTTTCTGGTGTGCTGATTTGCAATTTGAGTCCCTGAAGTTGAGTCTGAGAGTTGGCTTCGACTTTTCAAGGTTTTTTTTTTTTCCCCTGGGAGTGGGATTAAGGGTTTTTCCCTGGGAGCGGGAGTAAGGGTTTCTAGACACAGACAGGTGAGCAGGGATGTCTGGGTAGGGTGAGCAGCAAAGAGAGAACACAGGCTGTGCATGGGTCTTCTCTCTCCCCTTCTAGTCTCTCCCTTCTCAAGTAGATCAGAGATAATCTCCTCAGCAGCACTCACATTTGGGGAAGGCTGAGCTGTGATGCTCCAGAAAGGAGGCCATCTCAGGCTCCCTGTTACTTTCATACCAAGCTGCATTCAGGGACTAGCATCGCTGGAGTGGAGGAGGGGAACCCTGCTTTCAGGAGGCCGAGAAGCAATTATGAACAGTTTAGCCCCCCTTTCTACTTGGTGACATTTGGAGGGTTTTGTTTGTTTGTTTTGTTTTTTTAGTCAGGCTTTCTCTGTGTAGCTTTGGAGCCTGTTCTGGAACTCGCTCCTCGCTCTGTAGACCAGGCTGGCCTCAAACTCACAAAGATCCGCCTGCCTCTGCCCACCACGAGTGCTGGGATTAAAGGCGTGCGCACCACTGCCTGGCTTGGAGACATTTTTAATGGTCACAAGAGAGGAGGGAAGTACCTGTCCCTGGCTCCCTACAATCTGCAGGAAAGGGACCCACCCCAAGGAATCGTTAGTCCACGATATCTCTGGAGCCAAGATTGAGATGCCATTTAGAACCCTGATATTCAGACATTCTATATTAAGCAAGTTCCGGGACACTGTTCTAAGCCAGGGCACATTCCTAGACTCCAAAGCTAGAAGGTGCCAGGCTGCTAAGGTGCCGTCGCTGTGACAAACTGCCCGAGATGATTAGTTTATAAAGAGAAAATGTTTTTATTTATTTATTGTCTTGGGGGATCGAACCCAGGGCCTTGCCTATGTTAGCCTAGTGCTCAGCTCTGAACTATGTTCATTCTGTTTGACTCCGCTTGGGAGGTTTCAGGTCACCATCAGGTGGACCCCATGGCTTGGATCTAAGTTATAACATCTCCTCAGGCCATTACCAAGTGTCGCCAGGGAGATGATAGCCCAGTGGTACAAGGCTGGCCTGGGCTTCACCAGCTCTTTTGTATTGCAGGAATTGTGGCCTAGGATGGACTCCTGTGGACGAGCCATTTCCCTAAGATTACACAAAGAATTTACAGATAGCCCAGGGGTGAGGTTTAGGTGGGGAACTTGGCAGCTTTCTAGTGAGAGGGCAGCAGATGAGCCTGTCTCAGTGGCCACCCAGAGTTTCCAGAAGATGAAGTTGGTATTGTTTCGGATCCTTCCTCACTGCTCCTGAAATGTGGAATGGTGAGTGTGCCAGCAAGTGGGGGCTCCTCCTGTGAGGAAGGGGGGTCCTCCTGTGAGGAAGGGGGGTCCTCCTGTGAGGGAGTGGGGGTCCTCCTGTGAGGGAGTGGGGCTCCTCCCGTGAGGGAGTGGGGGTCCTCCTGTGAGGGAGTGGGGCTCCTCCCGTGAGGGAGTGATAGTAAAGTCTCTTGCCACCAAATTGATGTGAGTTCAATCCTGGGGACCCACATGACAGACAGAGAGAAACACCAATTGTCTTCTCACCTCCACATGTACACTGTGGCACACGTGCGCTAACCCCTAAACAGACAGACAGACAGACAGATAAATAAATGTGAAAACAAATACAATGTAAGTAAAAGGAGATTTAAAAAGTGGAACAGGCCAGGCGGTGGTGGTGGCACACACCTTTAATCCTAGGACTCGGGAGGCAGAGGCAGAGGCAGAGGCAGGCGGATCTCTGTGGGTTTGAGGCCAGCCTGGTCTACAGAGCAAGTTCCAGGACAGCCAGGATTACACAAAGAAACCTAGTCTCACAAAAAAAAAAAAAAAGGTTGAACAATGGACTGGAGAGATGGCTCATTTGTTAAGAGCACTGGTTGTTCTTCTAAGGACCCAGGATGGATTCCCGTCACCCAGAAGGCAACTAACAACCACTTGTCACCCCAGTTCCAGGGGATCTAGTACACTCTTCTGGCTTCCTTGAGCACCAGGCATGTATGCAGTGCATAGACATATATACAGGCAAAGCACGTACACATATAAGTTAATAACATTTTCAGGTAGAACCTTATTCAGGCCGAAGTGCACCATTTTCTGATTAAAAATGCATGTTTCTCAGTGCTGAAGAGAGCCCCAACTGACCTACATGCAGCCGTTTTTACCTAGCCTAAGTTTCTTTTTTTTTATTGATATTTATTGAACTCTACATTTTTCTCTGTTCCTCTCCCTGCCTCTCCCTTCCTCCCTTCAATCCTCCCCACGGTCCCCATGCTCCCAATTTACTCAGGAGATCTTGTCTTTTCATACTTTCTACTTCCCATGTAGATTATATCTATGTAAGTCTCTCTTAGTGTCCGCATTGTTGTCTAAGTTCTCTAGGATTGTGGTTTGTAGGCTGGCTTTCTTTGCTTTATGTTTAAAAACCATCTATGAGTGAGTATATGTGATATTGTCTTTCTGTGTCTGGGTTACCTCATTCAAAATAATGTTTTCTAGTTCCATTCACTTTCCTGCAAAATTCAAGCTGTCGTTATTTTTTTTTCTGCGTGTAGTACTCCATTGTGTAAATGTACCACATTTTTCTTATCCATTCTTCGATTGAGGGGCATTTAGGTTGTTTCCAGGTTCTGGCTATGACAAAGCTGCTATGAACATTGTTGAGCACATGTCCTGTGGCACGATTGAGCATCTTTTGGATATATACCCAAAAGTGGTATTATTGGGTCTTGAGGAAGGTTGTTTCCTAATTTTCTGAGAAATCGCCACACTGACATCCATAGGGGTTGTACCAGTTTGCATTCCAACCAGCAATGCAGAAGTGTTCCCTTTTCCCCACAACCTTTCCAGCATAAGTTGTCATCAGTGTTTTTGATCTTGGCCATTCTTACAGGTGTAAGATGGAATCTCAGAGTTGTTTTGATTTGCATTTCTCTGATGACTAAGAATGTTGAACATTTCCTTAAGTGTCTTTCAGCCATTTTAGATTCCTCTGTTGAGAGTTCTCTGTTTAGGTCTGTACTCCATTTTTTAAATTGGATTATGTGATCTTTTGGTGTTCAATTTCTTGAGTTCTTTGTATATTTTGGAGATCAGACCTCTGTCTGATGTGGGATTAGTGAAGATCTTTTCCCATTCTGTAGGCTGTCATTTTGTCTTGTTGACTGTGTCCTTTGCTTTACAGAAGCTTTTTAGTTTCAGGAGGTCCCATTTATTAATTGTTTTTCTCAGTGTCTGTGCTGCTGGGGTTCTATTTTTAGGAAGTGGTTCCCTGTGCCAATGCGTTCAAGTGTACTTCCCACTTTCTCTTCCATAAGGTTCAGTGTTAGCCTAAGTTTCTTAGGCGTTCAGACAGGAGCCTGCCTTGCCACCTGCCTGGCAAGAGGAGTGATGATCTCATTCTGAATCGGAGCCAGAGCTTTCCCGGCAGCACCTCACGCTCAGTGGCCCAGCTTGTTCTGTGGCTGGAATATTTTTAAAGCAGCGTCTGGTGTGTGAGGTCATTGTGTGGTTGCCAGACTTCTTCTTTTTTCTTTTTCTTCTTCTTTTTTAGACATTAGGTAGAAAAAGTCTTGTCCAAGTTATAATTGAAGAAGTCCAAGGTCTTTTTTTTAAAATTATTTATTTATTATGTATATAACATTCTGCTTCCATGTATGCCTGCAGTCCAGAAGAGGGCGCCAGACCTCATTAAGATGGTTATGAGCCACCATGTGGTTGCTGGGAATCGAACTCAGGACCTCTGGAAGAGCAGCCAGTGCTTTTAGCCACTGAGCCATCTCTCCAGCCCTGAGAAGTCCAAGGTCTTGAAGACACCCCCCTTACTCTCTCTTTCTCTTTCTCCTCCCTAACCCCCCTCTCTGTTTTTTGACACAGAGTCTCATATGGCTCAGGCTTGCCTCAAACTTGCAATGGAGTTGAGGATGACCTTGAACTCCTGGTCCTCAGACCTCTGTCTTTCAAATGCTGGGATTAAAGGCACACGTGATTACAGTGCACGATGTACCACCATGCCCAGGATGACTTTTTCTTGAGTCTTAAAATAATCAAAACACCTTTATTGGGGGAGGGAATACAATGTTTTCAAAAACGCATTTTACATTTCACATGAAACCGTCTGTGAGGTCCATGGCTTATGGATTATTCACCGGGGGTGGGGTTGTTCAGTATGGGGCTACTGTTGATTGTCCTTCTGTCTTCGGGGGCCTTAAAAGTCCTTTCAGCTCTTCCTTCCGAATCTTCCTGGAATTGCTGCTGCAGCAGGAGCAGCAGCGTCTGAGGCAGCAAACTGCAGAGGCAGCGCTTCGCTACAATAGTACCATTCTTAAAGCAGAGTCACAGAAGGAAAATCGTCCTAGGTTTCCTGACCTTGGCTGGATATTTTTTTGGGGGGGGGGAGTAAGAATACCATTGTGTAGTCCAGGCTGTCCTCCCACCTCAGCTAGCGACCCTCCTCCCTTAGCCTTCCTGGGCTGGCATTAAAGGCGTGCCCTACCACATGTGTCCTCAGCTCTGGTGATCTGCTTTGTTGTGGCTGAGTTTTCCTGTCCCTGAGGTCTGGGGCCGATGTCCCGACCCACATGCATGTCAGACCCTTTGACAATGGGTCTGATTTTGAATTTCCTGGCTTGGAAATGATCAAAGCGCTTAACCATAATGGCAGAAGGCACTTCCTTCAGGATCCCCTCCTCGTAAGAGTTGAATAGGCGATAAGGACTAAGTAAGGTGGAAGAGGTCGGTCCTCGGGCACCTCCATCCCTGTGGTTCATTTGGAGAGAAGCTGATGCCTGCGCCAGGGCTTCCATCTGTGTTTTCTCATTGGTCTCAGGCGAGGTCGGATCACCCAGGATGTGGTACAGGGATGGTGGCTGTGCGCCTCTGCTGCAGGCTCAGCTTGGGCCCACACCAGGGAAAAGGTTTCCAACAATTTCAATGCCATTACCTATTCCTATGATCTATTTAGGACATTTTATGAAAGGAATAGCGGAGGGATGCTAACCTCCGGTTCAATATTTGTTGATGTAATTGGCTGTTAATGGTTCCTTGTTGCATCCAAGACGCAGAAAGTCTCGGGGCAGAGCGTTCTCGGCACTTTGATTGTTTACGATGCCATGGCTTTACCCTGTTGTCTTCTCAGGTGTTGAAGACTTTCTGCACGTGCAAAGGAGACAGCGCAAAAGACTCTTTAGGAACACATTGTAGCTTTTTTTTTTTTTACAGGAATCTTACTTGAAACCCACCTAATTCAAAGCCTGGGGCTGGTGGTGGAGCTCAGTGCTGGAACACTTACCATCATGCTTGAGGACTTGCGTTTGAGAAAAAAAAAATTACTTGTGAGACACAATTAGATGGTTGTGTCTCTGCTAGAGACAGGATCACCACAACATGATTGTAAATCACACGCTCTAGCTGGGCCTGGTGGCTCACGCCTGTAATCTGAGCACAAAAGAGTCAGCAGCAGGAGGGTCAGGAGTTCAAGGTCATCCTTAGCTATGTGTCAAGTTTTAAGCCAGCCTGGGCTATGAGAGAGCCTGTCTGAAGACATCGAGGGGAAAAAATGAGTTGCTACAAGGTTTTCAGTGCAAACCTTTCTAGGAGCTCATCCTTTCCAAAAAGGGAAATACTCCTCTAATTTGTCATTTGTGGTGGAAACCTGCTGGTATCCAGGCCAGGAAGCAAACCCACAAAGAGCTGAGAATGAAAACCCCGCGCAGATTGACTTGTCAACCTGGATCGGACTTCGGGAATCCAAGGGCAGGCGGTTCATCGGCAGCATCCTGAAAACACAGTCCAATTCGGGAAAAGGTTTCCAGGCAGCAGTCAGTCCAGTTCCATGTGCACAATGACGCTTAAGCTCTGACGACATAGAGACTCCTTTACAAAGTACATGTGACCATGGGGACGGGTTCTATGGGAGAAAGGCCTAGAATTTAGCGTGGTCTCTGATGGATAGCAGAGGTCAGCAGGCCATAAAGTATATGTGACACCTCCCTAAGGGTGGGTAACAGTCTAGGGAGGAAAGAGTCTGGGATAATTGTTCTTGGGAGTTAGGGTGAGGTCTCTAGAACAAAGGTGGGTGAGGTCTGCCTCTCCAGATAGCAACACGGCCACCAGGTCGTTAATAAAATCTACTCTCAGCTTTCTGGATGGAAGGCGGTTGTTTGATTTTATCTCCTCCAGTGAGGAGACACCCCTGCCTGATGAACGTTCCTGGTTCTCTTAGGTGAGTACATGGACCTCTGTGCCCCCAACAATTATCCCTGTATATAAAGCTTAAATACACATTTTGGCTATTCTGCAGCTCTGGGTCCACTCTGTGATGAAGGTGAGACATACCTAGAGTTTCTCTGAGGTCTGTCAACCTGGAGTATTGGGCACAAGAAGCAGGTGTTCTATCCCTGGGCCACATCCCAGCCCTATTCTGATGTCCAGGACTGTCAGCTTTAGGTCTTTCAAAGAAATTATGTAATTAAAATATAGATGCATTTATATGCAATTTCTTTAGTGGCAGATACATTAAACAGTTGTTTAATACTTTCTTTTAAAAGCTTGTTTATTTTTTTAAAAATATTATTAAATGTGTGTGTGTGTGTGTGTGTGTGTGTACCTGCCCGAGTGGAGGGTATGTGCAAGTGTGTGCAGGTGCCCACAGAGCCCTGAAGAGGATACCAAATCCCCGTGGAGCTGGAGGTAGGCAGTTGTGAACCTTGAAAGTGGGCCCTGGATGCTGAACCCTGGCCCCCTGCAATAGCAGCATGCACTATTAACTGCTGACCCATCTCTCCAGCCCCCATGTCCTCTTTGTAGAATTTCTCTTGGCTTCTGAGAATAAGATACCTGCAAGCAGTGGACTTAGAAGATCCAGGTAACTGAACTTGTGCTTTCCCATATACAATTTCTGCCTTCATGGATTTCCATCTGTTTTCCAACCTGTGCCTGTAAAATGTCCAGCCCTTTGACATTGCAGGACAAAAGCTCCCTCTCTTTTGATGAAAATATCCATTTTTAGGGATTTCTGGAGGTGGCAGAATGGCATGTTCTAAGTGCATGCATCCTGTGCACTCAATATTCAAAATATTTAACAATGAAATCTAGGGAGAGAAGATGGCCAAGATCACTTTACTATATTCCTTCTTTTCAAATAATTTTGGTAATTAAAAGAAAAGTTAGAACTCTGTCTTGGAGCCTGCCTCGGAATTTTGAAGTGACTGGTGACATTCTGTCTTATTTCAGGAAAGCATCGCTCTCCTGAGAAAGGCAAAGGGCAATGGACGGCTGATACAGCAGCAAACATTGGCATTTCCTGGATCCTCTAACCCTCTGCATGGCTATGCCTTACTCCTTCCATAGTCACTGTGTGTGCGCACGTGCGTGTGCTCTGTTTTCACTGTCCTCTTTGTGACCGTGCAGTCAGAGGCAGCGAGACAGACCCCAAACTAATTAAGGGTTCCCCCTTCCTCTTCCCTTCTCTTTTCTCTTCTTTCTCTCTCTTCCCCTTTATCCCCTCTCCCCACTCATCCCCTGTCCTGTTTTCTTCTTTCTTCCTGACAAAAGCCAGCACACACCGAGGATGCTTTTTGTGAATGAAGCTGGCGTAGCTGATACCTGTGTGGCTCATAATTTTCTACTTTCAAGGGAGTCTGAATTTGCTCCCACGCCTGCAAGTACAATATCTATTAATTAAACAGCACTCAAAACGTTTATTAAAACTGGCATAATTCAACACTTAGAGCCAAATGCCCACATGATATATTTAGGGAACACATATGTCAACCTGGGCCTGCTGTCATGGGTAAACCTGGGGATATTATGGTGGTAGTAATTATATTTCCGTTAGTTTTGTTTCTAAAATAATGATGCAAAACATATTTTATATGCTGAGTAACAGAGCTAAAATATTTACTAAAGGATCTTTTGGGGTTTGAATGGTAATCTGTAAATAATTAAGACCTTATGAAAATAAGTAGAGTAAGCTAACCAAATATCAGATGGAGATAAAATCGCTGTGAAAACATCAGGTGACAGAGCAGTTGAGTGTGACATGCTGGGTAGACAGTGTGGCTTCCAAGTTAGAGACTGGCCTCGCACTGCTGTGCTCTCTGTGCTTAATTCTGGGTGTTCTTGTTGGACCCTGAAGTCCAATCACTGAGGAGGAGTCGCCCCAAGAAACCACTCTCACACTGCAGTTGATGTAAAAGCATGAGGATTTTTATTCCGTCGTGACAGGGTCCATCCACCTCGAAAGGTGAAGGATCCCAAATAGTTGTCACAGGCTATTTTTATAGAAATAGAAGGGGAAATGGGAAGGGGGATACCTGGGGGTTATTTTTCAACTATTATGATTGGCTTATTCTCCCGCTGAGCCAGGGCGGGAGAGTGGTTGCCAGATCAGGTGGGGTAAGGGGGAACATCTGTGGGTCATTCTGACCCCATTTCAGGGACTGAGTCAACACGTCAGGAGCTGAGTCAAAACATCTGAGTGTTACCTTGTCCCAGTTTCAATAACTGAGCTCTATTTGGAGAACATCCACAAGGACACAGGGGGATGGAAAGTCCCCAACATTTCAATATGTGCATGTGTAGTTGTTAGGTCTTTGGTTCCCGGGGGGCGGGAGGGGAAGCACTAATGCTGAGAGGCCTCAGAAATGGCCTCAGAGTTGTCCTAGAGTTCTTCATCCTATTTCAGAAGGAATACATATGTATGTATATGTGTATATATGTATATTTATGTGTTTTTTAAACCTAACTCCCATATCTTCCCTTTACCCCTATAGCTTTCCCCAAAAGAAAATTAAAATAAATTAAACCAAACCAAACCAAAGCAAGCAAACAAAACCAAGGACAAAACAAACCCCCCCACAAAGCCTCTTCCCTTCTCCATCTTTCCGGCCTCTCCCAAACCTCTTCAATTATCCTGGTGGCACAGGGAGGAGTGTGTCACATAATGTCACATAATTTGTCCAGTCAGCTTTACTAGCAAATGTTCAATGCAATGAGTCACTGGTCTGGTTCAAGGCCTCTGGTTTCTGGTGCACCATCATCACTGGATCCTCTCAGGAACTCCTCTGGGATATCCTGCGGCCAATCAGAGTCTTGGAGATCTTGTGGGTATCCTTCCACAGGACCAGTTCTTTCAAGAGCTCCAGCTGGTCCAATATGGGGTAGATGCTAGGGTGGGCCAACTCAAGGTGCTGCTGTGGGCCTGGGTGGTAGCCTAGCTGTTGAGTTCAGGCCACCAGACTTAGGTGAGGGGGTAGAATCAGGACCCCTATGCCCATGTCATCATGGTCACTTCTTCCTCTCCTGTGGTGGGGGGTCCTGCCATCTCTCCAAGTACAGGAGTCAGCTCTCCTGTGAGGGTTGGGGCCAGCTTCCTTGCTGCAGTGTTGAATGAGAAGCAGGGTCAGTGAAGGGTAGGGCCGGCTCAGCATGGCCCTCTGATTTCACCATGCATGGTTCCTATGACCCCATGAGATGGCATAGGCCATGGACATCAAATTTTTTTTTTTTTTGAGGCAAGGTCTTATGTGACCCAGGGTGGTCTTGAATTCCTTGTGTAGCCAAAGATGATGCTAAACCGACTCTTCTTCCAGCACCCTCCAAGTGCTAGAGTCATAGCCACATGCCACCATACACTCATAGAAGGAAATTTCCACGTGAAAGTGCTCATGGGATTCAAATTTTGTGACCTTGATGATGAAGACTGAATCGGAGAAGACACAACTAAAGAAATCAAGACCTTTATCTAGAACGGAGAAGACACAGTGGCTGTTTCTGAACATTGTCAAAAGCCAGGGTCAGGATCAAAGAGCAGGAAGTTCACAGGGAGATAGGCTTGGCCCCATACAAGGGAACATCGCCAGCTCAGCACTTGTTTCAGACTGATGGGGCTGCTTTGCCAAATGAAGAAGTTTCCGAGCTCTGGGCGCCTTGGCCCTATGGAATAATAATCTAGATTACAGTCATCTTCCAGGAGAAACTTCTGCTCTGAATGGGAGGCCAGAGTAAGAGTCACCACCCAACTCGTTAAAATTCTGGTTTTATTATATTGTCATGATTGCGAGAGAAATGAATAACATCGATATCAGAACTTCACTGGAAGTTTTGGGTGTGAAATACCCATTGGGGGAAAAATTACCTCATCTTAACAAGGTGCAACAACACCCTCATTTGCATTAAAACCAACGGACCAACTAAAATAAAACAAAACAAAATGAAAAACCCAACCTTTCTTCCACCCTCTCTCCTCCCATCTTTTTCCTCCCTCCCTCCCTCCCTCCCTCTCTCCCTCCCTCCCTCCCTCCCTCCCTCCTCTCTCTCTTTCTTCTTTTCTTTCTAGGAGAGGGTCGTGTATCCCAACTGACCTATGGGCTCTCATGCCCAGTTCTATATGGTGCTAAGGATGGAAGCCAGGATCACACACATGTTGTGCAATTACCAAGTCACACCCACAACTCCTAGTTTCTTTCTTTCTTTCTTTCTTTCTTTCTTTCTTTCTTTCTTTCTTTCTTTCTTTCTTTCTTTCTTTCTTTTTTGAATTATTTTATATTTTTATTCTTAGGCTAAGTAACACAAAATTGTTTGAGACAATTTATTTATAGACAGTTGTAAGCAACGAGAAAAGGATCAAGCTTCCAATACCTGACCTTTGGGGGTACACTTAAATCTTAACAATACCCAGCTCCACTCTGCCACTCAGAAGAAAGCTGGAGCCGAGTGACACACATCCTACGGCAGTTTTGCTATGAGCTCTCCGCGCCTCCACATTGGAAAAACAACACTAGATCCTACCCTGTCTACCTGCCTGAGCTTAGAACCAGTTCTAGGATGCTCTCTCCTAAGCTATTTAACTGCTAATTTTTTTAATTTAAATAAGGTGGTTGGGCCTGGAGATAGCTCAGCAGTTGGGAGTGCTGGCCGCTCCTGAGGAGGACACAAAGGACCTGGTGGCTCCAGCTCCAGGGGACTGGGCACCTCTGGCACTCACACTCGGTCACACACACCTACACACGGACACGAACACGTACATTGTTGGGCACTATTTCAGCGCTTCCTTTCTTCTCCACATCTCAGGTAAGGCTTGATGTCACAGATGAGTAAATTCCTTTTAGCAGGTTTTGACCTTTCCCCCCCCCCCTGTTATTCAACGTCACGTTTGACTTAGAGATAACAATTTAAAGCCATTTCTTATTTGTGGCATTTTGTTACTCTGGGAGGTGGCTTGGGCAACATGGCTTGAACCACATTTCAGATGATTTACGTCCTTCCCTTTGTCTCCCTCCTCTGAACTGCCTGCTGATTCCATGAAGTCACCAGGCAAGTTTGGCCTTGTTCCTTCGCACCTGGAGTCCTTTAGCAAACACCCTTTCCAGCTGGCCGTCATACCCCTCGCCTGTAATCTTGGCGACGACAGATGACGCTTCAAGCATCCTCTTCCTTTCTGTCCATCGCCCCTTAAGATCACAAAGATGAGAGCAGCTCCGTGAACCTCTGGACCAGAAGTTGGCATCGGGTGGAAATCCATTTGCTGCTAGCAGTGGCTCTTAAGTCCGCCCGGGTGAAGCTCCGCTCCTTTAAACGCCACTGGAGAGCTGAACTGTTGAGTTCCCAGACAAACCCTTTCCTGCTGTATAGTATGAACATAACTTTTGGACAGGGAATAATGTGCAAATTCTAAGTTCTTAATGTCTTACTCATCCCACTAAATAAATTTCATGGCCCAATGGGATTCAGTAGCTTATGAGCTGCCCACTCGAAGCAACAGATTCTAATGCTGCCCACTCGAAGCAACAGGTTCTAATGCAATGCTGTAACTTGGTGCACACAGCTGGGTTTTTCCTTGTGTAAACAATACTTTCATACTAATGCATCATACTAACACTGGCCAAGGAAGCAGGGCTCTCAGCTCCAGGGAGTTTTCTGAATAGATTTATAGTTTGCTTTGATACAGGGTTGAAGGGTGCTGACAGGGGCCATGTCAGTCATTAACACAGGCCCAGGTAGTCAGACCCACAGCTAGAAAGCCAGTTCTGGGAAGACTCCTGGCCAATGGCTGATGATCCTAGACAGAGCACACTTCCCCTTCTGGAAACATTGAGGTTTCATTGTTTGGGTCATGTTTTTCCTTCGGTTGTTCTTAATCTTTGAGTAGAACTCTCCTGCGTTTTCTTTACTGTATTGAGGCAATGAGAAAGGCCTTTGCCTCTTACAATGCCACACTGTCTTTCTGCGCCATGATCCTATGCCTAAGCTGTCTCACTTCGTTCTGGGGTGGGTGGCTGAACAAGTTACAGGTATCCAGGTGTTTTTATTTTTAAGCACAGAAACCAGATTTATTAAAGAAAAGTGAAGAAGAATGCCCAAGAGTAGGAGGGACTCTAAAGGAGAAATTCACTGACATTCGTTTTTAAAAAAAGATTTACTTTTTATTGTCTTTTAATTATGTACGTGAGTGTGGGTGACTATATGAGTGTAAGGTACCTATGAAGGGCAAAGGTGTCAGATCCCCTGCAATTGGAGTTACAGGTGGTTGTGAGCCATCCAACGTGGGTGCTGGGAAATTAACTCAGGTTCTCTATAAGAATAGTCCATGCTCTTAACATCTGAGCCATCTCTCCAGCCATGACGTCCACTTTAATGTTTCCTTCAGTACGCTTAGGTTACAAAATCTACATTTTCAGTTGCTTTGATGATTAAGGTTGATATTACGTTAATTCTGATTGGGTTTTATACATGAAGTTATAGGCTTTGTAAAATAAGTTCAGATTCGTTTGTGTCCATGTGGAGGCAGGGCTCTTCATTGGCCTGGAGGTGGTTGATTAGTCTAGACTGGCTAGTCAGGGAGGGTCAAGGGTCCATCTGCCTGTCTCTGCCTCCCTAGCACTGGAATTTCAAGTGTACACATCAAGCGTGGTTTTAAAAAAAATGTCACTTTTATGGACTGTACTCAGCTCACTTTTCCAGCTGAGTTGTGGTCTATCCCACGCTCATTACTTTGTATTTTGAATTTGGCTTTCTGTGTCATATTTGGTGAACTTTTCTCCCCTGAATACCGGCTTATGGAATTGGTTCTCCAACTTGGACTGTGGCCAATGTGAAATGCTTTGTGTGAAGTACTATATTGTCCAGTCTGGCTAGATCTTCAGCCTGGTTCTTGAGCCATCCAACCAGAACTCTTTGGTGTTTATCACCAAGACAGTTTTGAGCCTTTGATGATACCGTGCAAATGAAACAGGGCTGCGACTACCCATGGGGTAAAAGGTCTCCAATGTGGAGAGTGGGGAAAAGAAATGCCAGCTCTGCCAACTGGTAATTTTTGGTTAGAGTTCTAGCTAAAATTGGCAAAGGAACAAGTTCCAAACATTTCTTCTCTTTGGGGCTTTTAAAGTGTTAGGAAATCAGATCCCATATCACATATACAACCATCTTTCTCTATGGTCTTTATTTGGTCATCTCTTACCATCTCCAAACACAATGTCTCATTTCCACGTTGTGTTTGACAAATACTGTCTAATCAAGTCCTAGGCTAATCTTTTTTTTTTTTTTTGAGACAGGATCTCATGTAGCTCAGGCTAGCCTGAAACTTGCTGTGTAGCTGAGGATGACATCGACTTCCTGATCTTCCTGCCTCTGCTTCTGGAGTGCTGGAATTTGTAGGCGTGTGCCACCCTATTGGGCTGAAGTCTATGGGCACCCTGTAGTGCCTGCTATCTTCATGTTTAGTTTCCCTCTGTACCAACAATGTAAACTTTGTACCGTTGGTCGGGCAGGGTCTCACTCTGTATCCTTGGCTAGTCTGGAATTCAGTGTGTCACCGAGGTTCCCCTGGAACTTGCGGCATTTTCCTCCATTTCAGCCCCCCAAGTGCTGAGGTTACAGGTGTGAGCAGCTGTGAACTTATTTAAGTACTTGGCATAACTTGTGTGTCTTTTTCTAAATGTATAAAACACTTGTTCAGTGACTGGCATAAAGAAATAGGCATTGATGAATTATAAGATGATTATTCTAATAATTTAATCCTTGTCTGTGGAGCTAGGACTGTTGGCTGCATTGCTAGGGACACTGAGGTCTACTTTCAGTGATGGTGCCCTTCTTACCTTGTGTGATGGTAAAACCCACATGCTAAATGACTGATATCTTCCCTTACTAAGGAATTTATCAAATGAATAATGAATTAAGGTTAATAACACAACAATGAGCTGTCAATCACAACTCCATCCCTGGGTAGAATATTAAATTTCTTCCCCCTTCTTTTTGTTTTTGGAGCCTGTCCTGGAACTCACTCCGTAGACCAGGCTGGCCTCGAACTCACAGAGAACTGCCTGCCCCTGCCTCCCGCGTGCAGGGATTAAAGGTATGTACTACCACTGCCCGGCGAAATATTAAATTTCTTGGGAAAATAAATATCCAGGAATGACTTTGTTAGCTTGCAAAAGTAAGTTTATTGAAGCACAGAAGCAGTCAGAGCCAACTTCTCCTTTCTACTTTTGAAAGAATGTTCTAATAAGAAAATACGAGGCTGCAAGAAATGGGCTGGTCAGCTATATTAACCAGCAGGTTTCTTGGAAGGGAGCCATCACTAGGTCTTCACCAATTCCCCCTCAATTGTTTCCTTTGACAGACGCCCCTGCTGATCTGGAAACGGCCTATTTTATTTTCACTTCAGAAATGCTGCTGACTTGAGAGGAGACAACTTTGCCATCTACCACTTCCTCTATGATGGTCTTCGTCACTCTTGTCTTGCTGGGATCTGAAAATCATGGGACCACAAGGTCGGTGTGAAGATGGTCACTGAGGCCCAGAGCAGGAGAAACTCCGCCCTTCCTGACTGTGCTCTCTCTGTTTAAGATGCTGTCCGCAACTGTGTACATTTTAACATTTATTTTCAAAACGTGTGTGCATGTGTGTGCATGCGTGTGTGTGTGTGTGTGTAGGTGGGTGCACATGCATGTACGTGTGTGCATGTGGAAGTCAGAGGACAACCTTGCTGTGGTTTCCCAGGCAATGGCCGCCTTGTTTTTGTTGTTGTTTGTTTGTTTTGAGTCAGGGTCTCTCGCTAGCTTTGGAACTTGCCAAATGGGCTGGCCAGTCAAAGCTTCAGCAATCTATCTGTCTTTACCCTTCCCCTGCCTTGGAATTATAAGTTCATAAGTCTGTGGCACCATGCCTGGCTATTTTTTCCTCCATGGGTTCTGTCTGGGGTTGAACTCAGGTCCTCATACTCACAAGGCAAGTACTTCTGATGGAGCCATTTCCCCAACCCAACAGTAAGAACAACGCGTAAAGCCTGCTTTTCATTGTAAAATACTCTTCAGCGACAATCCACTATAAAAACGCTTTTAGATGGTAACATTATCATCAATATTAAGAAAATGTCTACCTTTTCCTTGGCCAGAACAGCTCCCGGATCTTGAGTCATTCAGCACCACATGCCTGGATGCTAAGCTTCCATAATCACACCCACTACACGCAAGAAGAAAGAATGGCGTTTTCCTTTGCCTTGGCCTAAGGTGGGAGAAGTCCTCCAGCCCCCAGAGGCCCCAGGGTGCAGCTTTGGGTGTGTTCTGATCCGGCTGTGATGTCTGACCCCTCCCCCTCCATCTTTGATTTCACAAGCCCACCTCCTGCCGCTTGGCTCACCCTCCCTCTCCGCTGAGCAGGCGCCGGTAGGTCTCGATCTCCTCCTCCAGGCGTGTCTTGATGTTGAGCAGGCATTCATACTCGGCCTTCTGGCATTGCGTCTCACCCCGGATCTGGCTGAGCTGCTCCTCCAGGCAACTGATCTGTGTCTGGATTCCAGACAGCCGAGCCGCATAGCCAGTTTCTGTGTCAGCCAGGCTCCCTTCCAGAGAGCATTTCTAAGACGAAGAAAAAAATAAACAATCATGTTGAAAATAAGTCAGTAGGTGATTTAGAAAAATATCCAATTTTATATGAGTAGGGATATGCTTTCGTCTGCTATGGGCACAATCTATATTGTCTTGTCTTTGCTTCTTTAACTTTCCTTGGCACAACTCAAATGAAATCTTCTCCCTCCCCACCCCCGAGACAGGGTTTCTCTGTAGCTTTGGAGCCTGTCCTGGAACTAGCTCTTGTAGACCAGGCTGGCCTCGAACTCCCAGACATCCGCCTGCCTCTACCTCCCGAGTGCTGGGATTAAAGGCGTGCGCCACCACCGCCCGATTTAAATGAAATCTTTAATGCGAATAGAGAGAGTTGTTGTGTATGTGTATGTATGTGGAGCCGGAAATTGACATACGTATCTTTTTCTGTTACCTTTCAAGACAAGGTCTCTCATTGAGACTAGAGCTCACTGATTTGGCTAGTTTAGTCAGGGGTTCACCTGTTTCCATGCACCCCGCCACCCCAAGTTTTCACATGGGTGCGGGGGATCTGAACTCTGGTCCTCATGCCTGCACAGCAAGTACTTTCCCCATGGAGCCATCTCCCTAGTCCCAGGGGGCAGCATGCTTGACTCTTGTCCTACACACACACACACACACACACACACACACACACACACACACACACACACACACACACACACACACACACACTCTGGGTTTTTCCGTGTAAACAGCCATAGCTGTCCTGGAACTTGCTTTGTAGACTAGCCGGGCCTAGAATGCACAGAGACTCACCTACCTCTGCTTCCCAAGTGCTGGGATTAAAGGCGTGCCCCCCGCCCCCCATGCTTGTCTCTTTATGCTCTCTAGCAGACAAAGCAGTTTTCCTTTTTCTGTGTCTATGTGTGTAGTGAGCATCTTGGCAAAGAAAGACGACTCATTCGCTGAACTCTTTGTTGGAGAGTTAAAAGAAAACAACTGATCCCTGTCAGTACATACCCGGGCTAGCAGGGATTGAAGCTCAATTTCCAGGGTTTGCACGGTACGCCTCAGTTCCATTACCTCGTTCTTGGCAGAATTGGCTGCCCCTGCATCCGTCGAGATTTGGACTTGCAGGGATGCACTCTAAATGGAAATAAATCACAGTTGCCATAGGCTGCAGCAGCAGAGGGGGTGACTTATGCATGGCTGCAGGTTGAGGCGCTTGGCGCCGCACCATACCCGCTCATTGAACTGTCTCTCAGCTTCCTGGCGGTTGTGTTCAGCCAGTGCCTCGTACTGGGCCCTCATGTCATTCAGTAGTTTGGTCAGGTCAGTTCCTGGGGCAGCATTCATTTCTACCGTCACGTCCCCTCCAGATCTTCCTTGTGAGCACTTCACTTCCTAGCATGAAGGGATTAAAAAAGGCGCCACGGTGACGCAAATGGTAAGCTGCCACTTTCTAATGCTTGTGTTACTGTAAATAAACATTGGAAACCATGACACCCTGGAGGAACTTCAAGATGGAACATGCTCTTTGGCCATTGGATGGGTGGGGAGTTCATTTAGTAAAACGGAGTTTACTTTTGTTGACTAGATATCGTGGAAAATATGGATGGCGGAGCTGTTCATGTATGTGGAACCCGTTCCTACCTCCTCGTGGTTCTTCCTCAGGAGGACCAGCTCCTCGGTTAAACCCTCAATCCGCATCTCCAGGTCAGAGCGAGTCATAGTAAGGTCATCCAGTACTTTCCTCAGGCCGTTGATGTCGGCCTCAACACACTCCCGGAGACACAGCTCATGCTCATACCTGGAAGGGGTGGCAGGAAGTCAGGTGAGGGGACTGGACCCTCCCTTCCTTCCTTCCTTCCTTCCTTCCTTCCTTCCTTCCTTCCTTCCTTCCTTCCTTCCTTCTTTCCTTCCTTCCTTCCTTCCCCTCCCCTCCCTTCCCCTCCCCCTCTCCCTCCTTCCCTCCTTTATGTTTTTTAAATTTATTTTTATTTTATGTTCACTGGTGTTTTGCCTGCCTGTGTGTCTGTGTGAGGGTGTCGGTAGCCCTGGAACTGGAGTTACAGACAGGTGTTAGCCTCCATGTGGGTGCTGGGAATTGAACCTGGGTCCTCTGGAAGAGCAGTCAGTGCTCCGAACTGCTGAGCCATCTCTCCAGCCCCAGAGTACCTCTCTTTCACACCCCTAGAAAAAGTTTTGACTTTGGAGTCCTGTTTTTTATTTTTCTTTCTGTGTGGAACCCAGGCCCTACACCCCCAGTTACCCCTGAGTATTTTGATAAATAAAACTAGCTGAGGTTTCTTTGATGATTTTTTAAATCTCATAAAGAAAAATAATTTCTAATATTAATTCTAGCCATGTGCAATATTTTTTGAATATTTATCAGCCTTACTTTCCTCTCTCCCCCTCCCCACTTCCTCCCTCCCTCCCACTCTATCTTGCTCTCCCTCCGCTTTCCTCCCTTCTCTTCCAACAGTGGTCTCTAGAGTTTAGTCCTGTGAAGCCATGCTCACTCTTATAACATAGCAGTCGAGCTAGAGGCAAGAAGGTGAAGAGTTAGTTCAAGGGCAGCCTTAGTTCCTTGGTGAGTTCAGCTCCAGTCTGGGCTACACAAGCCTTTGTCTAAAAACAAAACCAAACCAAAACACAAAAACCCTTTCCAAACCAAGCAAATAGTAAAACGATAAAAAGAAAACCATCCAAATTCACCCCTGGTTTCTTTGTGAATTTAAGTTGTGATTCCACAAAGGGTTTTTTTCCCCCTCAGCAATCGGGCTGTGTTTTATTCCCTGTGATACTTGTTGTCAAGTATTCCATGTTTCTTACTTCATCCTGAAGTCATCGGCAGCCAGTCTAGCGTTGTCCATCTGCAGAGTCCTCCTGGCATTTTCAATGATGGCTGAAATGACCTAGGAAAGAGGGGGGACAGACTCCTAGCTGATTTTTCTGTCTTACTTTTAATACCTATCCATGAGGGTAGACATCTCCTATGTCATTAACTCTTAAAGGTGGGCTGCAGACTGGCTCAGCGGCGTGCGTGTACACTTAGCACCCCGTATCTCCGCAACGGGAAACAGCGTGCATGCTATTGGGGTAGACACAGGACACTGTTTTATAGAATGTTTGGAAGATCAGCTATTTCCTCGCCTTGAAGAAGCTAAGGCGAACACATAATTCCACTTAAAAACATACGACTCACACGTAACTTCCCGTTTCATGACATTACGCAACGTTTTACCAGATTCTATAGGAAGAAAATAATTTTGAAGATGAATCCAGAAAGACACAAAAGTCTACTAACCAGTCAGAATGAGTCATGAAGTAATTAGGTCACCCTAATTATCCACTCAGTATCGTCCCTCTCACGACCTGTCAGGTGGCTATCCGTCATTGTATGAACTCGATACTCACATTTGAGATTCAGACAGAATACTGTTGTTGTATATCATATGCAGGATGGCCACAATCAAGACACAGGAGGACCCATTTTGCACACATGAATAATTCCTTGACGTAGCATTTCTTTACAGGGCCCTCGAGCTGGCTCAGCTGGGGCAGGTGCTTGCTTCCGTGTGTGATGAGCGGAGTTTGATCCCTGGACTCACATGGCCGAAGGAGAGAACCAACTCCTGTAAGTTGTCCACTGACTTCCACACTTGTGCCATGGCATGCCTGTTCTTTCTCTGTACACACAAGTGCACATATGCACACACACACACACACACACACACACACACACACACACACACACAAATAAAAGTAAAAAGAAATTCATCATAGTGTATGATCCAGAACTATAGAGTCCCACCTGGTTCTTCATATCTTCCATGACTGGCCAGTATTTGCTGTAGTCTCTTCCGCAGTCGTCTTTTCCAGACCCATGCTTGCTGTACCATGCCTCGATTTTAGTCTCCAGGTCAGTGTTGGCTTCCTCCAGGGCATGCACCTTGTCTAGGTAGTTGGCCAGACGGTCATTGAGGTTCTGCATGGTTTGCTTTTCAGTTCCAGAGAGAAGGCCCCCATCACTGCCACTGCCACCACCAAGGCCACCTCCCATACCACCAAATCCAGAGCCCCCACCAAAGCCAGAGCCCCCACCAAAGCCAGAGCCCCCACCAAAGCCAGAGCCCCCACCAAAGCCAGAGCCCCCACCAAAGCCAGAGCCCCCACCAAAGCCAGAGCCCCCACCAAAGCCAGAGCCCCCACCAAAGCCAGAGGCTGCTCCAAACCCACCCGTTACTACGCAGCTACCAAGGCCCCCTCCAGTGCCACTTCCGAAGCCGCCCTTAGGACCCCCACTCAGGCCACAGCTGTTGCTGCTTCCCTGGAAGGCCCAAGAAGGACTTGCCCCCAGCCCACAGCTGCTCCCATTGCTGAAGATGCTTCCACCGGCATGTGCCCTGCTGCCCATGGCCCCGGAGGAGGAGACTCCGGAGGAGCAGGACCATCTCTGAGTTGAGCTCTCCATGCTGTTCCTGCCAGTGCTGAGCTGTCTCGGGAGACTGGAGAAGGTGGAGTGAACTGTTCTCGTCTGCCTCTTGGCTCTTATATACACACCAGCAGGGTGTTCCTTTTCTCTGTCATTTCCTAATCCCTGCTACAGTTTTGTTAATCCCTAATTGGATAATTTCTTTTCCATGAACCGACTCTACTGGCTCTTTTTATGAAGCTGGGCCAGACATTAGAAAAGATAAGGTGGAGCCATTTTTTTCTTTTCTTTTCAGAATTACTGTTCTAATCTTTGAGAGGTTTTGATGACTGGTAATTTTTCAGAAGATACAGTTCCATTCCGTTCAATTGGCTGCATGATTTCCCAATGTCAGAGCGTATCCCTGATTATCAAATGTAATTAAAACCCTCGGTGTGATGAGAGGGAACATTTCTCAACATGTAGTTTTTTATTTGTATTGTTATCAAAGTCACAATTAGTGATAGCATTAGAATTGATTTCGCATTTAACGGAGCTCTTTCTTCTTTGATTTGGTAATTTCTTTCTTGCTAATTTAAGAGGAACTGATTTTTTTTCACAGCTAATAGGAAAAGTTAATCATATACTTCCTGTGAGTATTGTTGACATGCTCATTCAGGTAGATACTGACCGAGAATGATCCAACAAGGTTTCAGGTTGTTCTAGCATGAGACCTGGGCAAGGCTGCCAATGCCTCATGCGTGTCTTTCTGATTGGACTCTGGTCCTTCTTGCCCCACTTCCCACCTTGAGATAAGGTCTTGTATAGTCTAGGCTGTCTGGTCCTCCTGCCTCTACCTCCGGAGGTTTGCGGCTGTAGACATGTGCCGCCACACATAGTTTTATCCTGGTCTGGGGATTGAACCAGGGCTTTGTGGTCTCCAGGCAAGCATGCTACCAATGGAGAGGCACCTCCAGACCTCTGCTCTCGTTTTACAGTAACAGCAAGATCTAAGTCTTCAGAAATGGAGAGGAACCGATGCTTACTGTCCCTGCCTCTGTTTTGAAGGCTACTGGGAAGAGGAATCTGAAATCGCTGTTAATACGCAGAGGAGTAATTTACACCTGGGGAAATCTGGAGTTTGTTCCAATCTGTCCAGTCTTAATTTAGGTTGTTGTTTCTGTCTAAAGGATATTTAGAAAAGAGGACCTTGATTTCTTTCTTTTTTCTTCCTTCCTTCCTTCCCTCCTCCTCCTCCTTCCTTCTCCTCCTCCTCCTCCTTCTCCCCCCCCCCCTTTAGTTTTTTGAGACAGGGTTTCTCCACGTAGCTTTGGTCTCTAGCTCTTGTAAACCAGGCTGGCCTTGAACTCACAGAGACTCTCTGCCTCCAGGGTGCTGGGATTAAAGGCGCCTGTGCCACCACCGCCCAGCCGAGGACCTTGATATCCGATTACTCATCTTAGGATCTTCATTCTGGGACCTTTCCCAGTCACTTTCAGCTTTGTGTTGTTCTATCCTTTGGTGGTGTAGATATTTCCTTTTATCTTGGCTACTAGTTCCTCTGGTTTAAAAGTGTCACTTTAAAGGACTAGCAGTTCTGGGCGGTGGTGGCGCGCACCTTTAATCCCAGCATTTGGGAGGCAGAGGCAGGTGGAGTTCTGTGAGTTCTAGGTCAACTTGTTCTTCAGATCGAATTCCAGGACAGTCAGGACTACTCAGAGAAACCCTGCCTAGAAAAACCAACAAGACAGACAGACAGACAGACAGACAGACAGACAGACAGACAGACAGACAGACACACACACACACACACACACACACACACACACACACAGAGGGGGAAGCAATGGGGCTGGTGAGATGGCTCAGTGGATAAAGGCGCTTGCTGCCAAGTCTGACCACCCAAATTTGATATTTGAACTCACGTGGAAGGAGAGACTTGATTGCTGCAAGTTGTCACCTGACCTTCAGAGTTCACCACAGCATGTGCATCCTGGAGAGCATGCACAAATACAAAACAAATGTGCAAATTAAAAACATAAAAGATCACCGATGTTCGACTCCACTTGCATTAAGTTCCTAGAGGAGTCAAATCACAGACATAGACTGGAGTGGTGGTGCCAGGGCTGGGCGAGGAGGGGGGAGTCCTACAGCAGCTGTTGAGTTTGTAGCATGTGAGCCTTGCAGTGTGGCAAGGCTTCAGTAGGTCACGTGCACCGACAATGTGAGCGCGCCACACTGTTGAACTGTATATGTCAAGTGATAATGATGGTAAGCTTGATGTGTGTATTTTATCACAATTTTGAAAAGGTGTTGTTTGCAAAGGTTTACATGCTTATGAGCCTTCCTTGTCTTTATACTCAAGTGACTGAGTTTTCATATTTGAAATGTTCTCCCTTGATGGTCTTTTAAACCTTGGGTATGCTTTAATCTTTATCCAACCTTCTTCCTTCATTAGCTTTTCCTTAAGCTGACTTTATTGCATGTTCATTATTAAATTAGGTGATAATTATCTTTATTTGTGTGTGTGTGTGCGCGCGTGTGCGCGCGCGCGCACACACACACACACACACACACGCATGCACATGGTCTAGAGGCCAAAAAGCCTCAGGGATCTGCCTGCTCTGCCTCCCCTCCCTGTGCCTCCCTCTTTTACATGGGTTCTGGGAATCAAATGCAGTGGCTGGCAAGTGAGCGAGTTTTTCTTCCTTTGTAAATTATGAAGTGGAATCTTTCCACTCTGATAAATTGGGCTAAGGTGGTTTTAAGAAAGGAACAAAGGTAAAAGTACAAGAAATCTGATGGAACTGAGAAGCCAAAGAGCCTGGGGCAGAGAGCTTTATGTGAAAGACCAGGAGAGACAACGTTCAAAGGGGTCGAATTTTTCCGCTGTGTTTGTGGCAGTTTCCGTAGCTGTCGTCTGTCCTGGAGGGTTTTGATGGCTTCATTTATAATGTGTTTTGGGATAGCCAAACTTTCTGGTCTTAACTGAGGAAGTATGGGATGGTGGAGGTGTTCTTTTTAATTTGTTATAGTTTTTCTCTTGATATGTTTTATAATGCTCCCTCCCCCTCTCTCCTTCTTCCCTCTCTCCTTCTGTGGGTCTCCTTCTTCCTTGGGATCTTTGGTACATTGGTTCATGAGGGTGGAGGGAGCAGAAGTGAGGAACAGTGTTCGGATGGCTGTGGGTATAACGGAGACAGCCCTCTGGGAGATGATGTCAATGAGTCAGCTCAGCTTTATGCCAGAGTATAGGGAATATACAGTATTGGGGAGCCTGGGCAAGTCCTAATTTGCATTAAGTGACACGCTCCTGTCATAAGGCTTTGCGTGTGGCAGCAGGGTCCTATAGCAAAGTTCCTAGTATATATGTGTAGCAGGGGAAAGGCTTCTAGCAGGGACTGTGCCAAGGGTCACCCTAGAGATAAATCGGGCCTCCAGGCTTCTAGAAAGCTTTCAGATAAGGTCAATCTTCTGGGCCCAGAGATATTGCCTAGATAATGGCAGGTAGAAAGCAGAAAGTCTTGATTGGTGGGGGGTGGGGAGGGGAGTTCTCAAGTTGTCGAACTTTGGAGAAAGACGTCAGGCCATGAGAAACTGCACCCTCTGACCAGCAAGAAGGCCTTCCAACTCCTCCCTCCCTCCCTTCCTCCCTCCCTTTCTGGTTGGTGTCTCCATGTTCAACTATTTGACAGAAAAAATGTTTTGTCACAGTCTGTGTGCTTAGAAGCCACTCAGGGGACCTAGCAGTGTGCATCAGTTAATTTCAGTCCAGTGCTACTGTGGGGCACCAGAGGAGTTACAAACTACCAATGAAAGGAGAGCAAATGGGCCCAGTGAGAGGGCTCAGCAGTTGAGAGTACCGGCTGCTCTTCCAGAGCACCCGGGGTCAATTCCGGGCATCTACAGGATCGCTCGCTGCGTCTGTAACTTCAGTTCCAAGGGATCTGGTGCCCTCTTCTGGCCTCTGTGGGCAATGCAAGCCTGTGGTGTACAGATGTACATGCAGACCAAACGCTAATATACATGAGAAACAGACATTATACCTCCTGACTGTTTCTCCTCTTTCACTTCTTTGCTTTCTTACATTCTTTTTTCCTTCTTTCTCTTTACTTGAGTCTTCTTTAATTTTTCTTAGTTTGGCTATTTATTTGTGATTTTATCCTTCAAGAAATGGACGGTTACTTCACAGCTAATATTCACTTAAAAGTGAGTACATACCGTGTTTGTCTTGCTGGGTCTGGGTGACCTCACTCAGGATGATTCTTTTCAAGTTCCACCCATTTGCCTGCAAATTTCCCGATGTCATTGTTTTAAACAGCCGAGTAATACTTGATTGTGTAAATATCCGTTCTTAGGTTGAGGGGCATCTAGGTTGTTCCCAGTTTTCTGGCCATTATGAATAAAGCTGCTATGAACATAGTTGTGCAAGTATCCTTGGGTAGGATGGAGTGCCCTTTGGTATACGCCCAGGGATGCTATAGCTGGGGCTTTGAGGTAGATAAGTTCTCAATTTTCTGAGAAACCACCATATTGATATCCAGAATGGCTTAAGAAGTTTGTACTCTCACCAGCAGTGGAGGAGTGTTCCCGTTGCTCCGCACCCTTGCCAGCATAAGCTGTCATTTGTGTAGGGTGTAAGATGGAATCTCAAAATAGTTTTAGTTTGCATTTCCCTGATGGCTAAGGGTGTTGAACATTGCTTTAAGTGCTTCTTGGCCATTTGAGTTTCCTCTGTTGAGAATTCTCTGTTTACGTCTATACCTCATTTAAAAAATTGGATTATTTGTTTTGGATTATTTAAAAATTGGATTATGTGTTGACATCTAGTTTCTTGAGTTCTTTATATATTTTGGATAGTAGCCCTTTGTCAGGTGTGGGGTTGGTGAAAATCTTTCCCTGTTCGTCCTGATGATGATGTCCTTTGCCTTACAGAAGCTTTTCAGTTTTACGAGGCCCCATTTATTAATCGTTGATTTTGGTGGCTGTGAATCTGGTCTTCTGTTCAGGAATTTGTCTCCTGTGCCAATGTGTTCAAGGCTATCCCCCACTTTCTAATCCACAGACCCAGAGGGGCTAAGTAACAAGGAGGGCTTAAGAGGGGAATGCAAAAATCTCCCCAGGAAAGGGAAATAGGATAGAGTTTGTGGGTGGACTGTGTGGGTTTCTTTCCTCTTTGGGGATGCTTGGCCCCCTGGTCTACGAGGGAGGAGGGAGGAGAAATGGCAAGCAGAGTTCAGAGGACCCTGTGAGTATGACCAAAATAGCCTCCCGGAAGTCAGCTTCAGTGAGACAGCTCAACTCCATTTCCGGGTGAGAGGAATATATAGGATGGGGACAATGGCTGAGGCATCACCTCGTTTGCATCTGGCAGGATGGTTTTATCACACAGCTGGAGCACAGCACCTACTTATTATGTGGGTGGCAGGTGTGAGAGGGAGCATTTTCAGGGAACTGTGTCAAAGGTCACACTTACAAAGAGTCAGGCACCCAAGCTCAAGGTCAGCTTCCAAATAAGGTCAGGCACCAGGGCCTAATGACGCTATCCAGCTATCCACGTGGGGTAGAGAGGGAGTTCTGTGCAAGGGGCGTCCTCCATGCTACACCGAGCTCAGAGAGCTATTTGGACACAGTGAACTTCGACCTTCAGCAGCAGGATCTTCCGATAGGATGGGTTAGGAACAGGAGGGATCAAATGGGGTAGGGAGTAAATGCTGGGAGAAATGACTGGAATTTGGGGGGGCATTTGGGGAGCTAGTTGGAAGCTTAGTGCAAGGGAAACTCCATGGGATGTACGAGAGTAACCCTAGCAAAGACTTCAAGCAATGGGGGGGTGGCCCTGAACTGGCCATCTTCTGTAGCCAGGCAAGTGGAGAGATTGGGACACCAGCCCAACCACAAAACCTTCACCATACAGCTGGTCCTGCCTGTGGAGTGTTCTGGGACCAGAGCCTAGCAGAATCATCATCAAAGAGACCAGAGAGACTTCATCCAGCAACTGGTGGGAGCAGATGCACAGCCCCACAGCCAAACACTAGGCAGAGACTGGGGGGTCCTGGGGAGGATGGAGAGGAAGGACAGGAGGAACCAAAAGGAGGCAGGGACACCAGGGAGAACACTGGCCACAGAATCGATTGGCCAGGACTCATGGGCGCTCACAGAGATCAGGGAGCCTGTAGGGGTCTGACCTACGTCCTCTGCATATATGCTATGACTGAGTAGCTTGGACTCTCAACAGTGGGAGCAGGGCAAGTTGCTGACTCTTTTTCCGACTTAGGAGATCCGTTTTCTCCTACTGGGTTGTCTCATCCAGCCTTGAGATGAGGGTATGTGCCTGGTCTTATAGCAGCATATTATACTGTGTTTGGTTGATGTCCCTGGGAGGCCTGCTCTTTTCTGCAGGGAGACAGAGGGAGGGGACATCTTGGGGAGAGGGGAAGTGGGGAGGGCAGGGAGGGAAAACAGATGTTGGGATGTAATATATGAGAGAAGAATAAAAATGAGAAATGGAGCTGCTAATTTCATTCATCTTTTAAAAATTTTAAGTCAGTTAATTAACTTTTTTTGAGATAGGGTCTCATGTAGCATAGGTTGGCCTTTTCTAAGGTAGCCACAGATGACTTTGGACTTCTGAGTCTCCTGCTTATACCTCCCAAGTGTTGGGATGGTGGGTCATGGTCCCAGTTTGATGGCGCTCCGAGGTTCTAAGCCAGGGCACTGTGTTCGCTTGACAAGCACTGTGCTAATGGAGCCCTAACAGGCTCTTGTTGATCATCTCTGTGGTTTTCTAGCCTCTACTCCATATTTGTTATTTACTTCTTCTGCTAACTTTGAACTTAGTTTGTTCTTATTTTACTAGTATCTTAAGCTGTGATTGATCTCAGGTTCCGTACTTGAGATATTTTTTCCAATTTTTTAAATCAATTGGTGACCGAGTCATGTACACGCAGGTTCGTGTGTGTTTGAACATCCATTTGCCACTGTGTGTGTGTGTGTATGTGTGTATGTCAGAGAATAACTTGTAGGAGTTTGAGTTTGGGCCATGGAGCTCATACCATCAAGCTTGGTGGCCCTAACCTACTGACCCTCTTTTGAGACAAACTCTTATAGGATAGCTCAGATTGGTCTGGAACTTATTATGTAGGCCACGTTGGCCTCAAAATTGGCATGCCCAACTAGACCTCTCTTTACCTAGCTACTTGCCATTATAAACTTTTCTCTTAACTATAGTGACATTTTATTTGTTTTAATAACTAAAGCTTGCCTGAAGATCAGAGTGCAAAGCTAGCCATACTAGTCAGCCATATAAGCCAGGCGGTGGTGGCACACACCTTTAATCCCAGCAGCTGGAGCTGGTTTTGAGTTGATTGTCGCTATGCCTTGGTTCTTCCTTCTTAAAAGTAAGACAGCATTTGACTTATTTTTTGATTTTTCTGGAGCCTACAGTTGAGAGATCTTCAATTTTAAAACTTTGGATTATAAAAGAGATTGGCTATTTTAAAGGGACTGAAATTTTAATGTGTTCGAATTTGTAGCGACTGTGGGACTTTTAAAGTTATTTATGATTTTAATGTGAGATCTTGAGGACAAATAAGAATAAAGGGGTCGTGGCTTAAACAGTGATGTGTTTGTGTGTCAAGCTGACAAGGGTCAGTTGTGCTGGCTGGTCTGTGTAAACTTGATACAAGCTAAAGTCACCTGAGAGGAAGGAACCTCAACTGAGAAGATGCCTCCATAATTTCTGGCTGTACACAAGCCTGTAGAGTATTTTCTTAATCAGTGATTAATGTGGGAGGACCCAGCTCAACAGGGGTGGTGCTATTCCTGGGCTGGTGGTCCTGAGTTCTATAAGAAAGCAGGCTGAGCAAGCCATGGAAGTCAGTAAGCAGCATTCCTCCATGGCCTCTGCATCAGCTCCTGTCTCCAGGATCCTACCCTGTTTGAGTTTCTGTCCTGACTTCCTTCCTGACAAACAGTGCTGTGGAAGTGTAAGCCGAGCAAACTGTTTTCTCCTCAGGTTGCTTTGGCCATGGTGTTTCATCAGAGCAATAGAAACCCTGAGACACATAGTTTCTGGGGCTTGCACTCAGGCCAAATCCTCAGACTGGGGTGACAATCACCTTTCTGCTGAGTCATCTTTCAGTCCTGTCATTTCTTTTGGCAGTTTCAGGGATTCCTATCTGTATGCATGGGTCGTCTTCTCCACCGCAAGCATCAGTCTGACCGCACTGTTTTGACAACTTTCATCCTGGGAGAAAACGACTTTGTTCTCTTTGTGTGCGGATGCTGTGCATGAGAATTCCTGGAGAGAAGCCACGGCTGCAAAGACTGCAGTGGTGTGGAGAGGTTGGATGTTGCAGGTCCAGAGGCTCATTACCTCATCTTGTGCTGGCTGTGGCACCACCCCCTCAGTCCCACCACATAGCCATCCCTTGCTCTGTGTAGGAACTAACATCCTGTGACTGACAGAGAAAAGCTTTTTTTGAACTCTATTAACTAAGCAGATCGCTAACTTTTATCGACCCAAAGCTGAGGACGTCATCAGGCAGTGTCTGAGGCCTATAGGAGACATTCCTCTATCTTGCTATGACAGCCTTTCTGATATACCCACCAATGTCATTTTCAATGGCCTTGGTTTGTCAGCCTTGAGACCTGCTTCCTCCAGATATGGTTGGACAATTGTGCATTAGCCCAACACTGGGGGTGAGGGAGGAGTAGGGAGAGGAAGCAGAAGGCAGATCCTAAGCACCATGGGAAAGGACACCGGGAGACCATGTCAGAGGACACATCATTTATTTGGAGTTATACCCTAGGAAGAATGGCTGGTGATGGTATGTCATTGGTTGGAACAAAAACACCAAGGGTGCTTCATTTGCATACTCAAGAACAACAGGGGTCAGGGGAAGGAGCCTTATAAGATCATATGTAAAAGAAAGGAAGCCCAGCTTGGGATGTTACAGTGGTCAGATAAGCAGCAACCTGTTCCTGTAGCCTTGGAGACGTGTGAGCTTGTCACTTGCTATGTGCACTGGGGCATGTGTGGGCTCAGGGAAGCCTACTGTGGGGTTTGCTGTCACCTGAGCAAAGCGAGGGAGCAGCCAAATGCCTGCTGCTCTCAGGATGAGAAAATTCGGGGTTTTAGGGATGCTTTGACTCCCTCTTAGCTTCAGGCCAGCCCCACATTAGTTTATGACTCGCTTTGCTCTGCTACTATAAACCTTCATGAAACTGCTTCCACATAGGGATGTGGAACCTGGGTGACCCAGCCCTGTGTTACCAAGGCCGTATTCACTCAAAGGAGGCTGAATAGAGAGTCTGCTGCTCCAGCCAAGCCTTCAGCCAGGGTTGGGAGCTGGCTCTCAGGTTAGGATGCTGGGCCCTCCTGAGGGTCACCAGAATGTGAAGGGAACCAGGAAGAACATTGACTGTGAAAACAGAGCCCTCCAGGAAGAGGGAAAAGGAACAAGACTCAGCCTCCACCCAATCCAGGGAGGATCAGGGCCCAACAAGCAACTATATTCCTTTAGTGCCTGTCTCTCGAATAATCTAGAAAATCTTGATTGGAGCACTCCAGACGAACCTTGTGCCTTTCCTGTAGCCACGATCATCAGCAAGGCTGAAGGTTTGTGGAGGCACACAGGTGTGAGCCTGGTCCACCTTGATTAAAGGTCAGAGAATTTGAGCTTAGTTTTGCTCTTTCAAAGTTGTTGACAACAGGTGTGGCTACAAACAAGAGCCCCTGACCTGGGTTTTGGACTTTAAGATGGCCCACAGAGATGGATCCGCTCCACCCCGACCAAAGGTTAGAGAATCCAAGCCTATTTCTGCTCCTTCATTTTAAAGTAGGAAGTTTGATATAGGGAGTGGCTGCCTATAGGATACTTGGTCTAGGGTGTATTTGCTGCAAATCCTGTCCAAAATATCAAAATGCGTTACTCAGGAAATAATGGCTTGATGTCTCAAGTATTGAAGCAAGTAACTGTTCTGGTTGTCCTTTGTGTCATGTTAAAGCCGTCTTTTGCTTTCTTCCCCCCTTTTGTATTGGGGCATAAAAGCATATGCAAAATAGATGTGGGCAGACTCAGTATTCAGTATTCACTGAGTTGCCCCCCTGGTACTATCCTGTGTCTGTGTATTTCTTTTGTATCTCTGTCTATTTTGCCTAACACTTCTAATCCACATGTCCCTAACTGGGAACATACTAACTTGTTGAGGCTGGGCCCCAACAAGGTTCACACTCCTACAGAGGAGATGTAAATGTTTCTTTGGATGATAGGTACAGTGCTCTGTGCTAGCTTGTCATCGCTACAAAATGTTTCTGCAAGTGCTTGACATGATGAGTTCTGGGGCAAGGGCCAGCACACACTCTACTCTTCCTTCCATGAACCCAGACCTAGCCACCTCCCCAGGACTGGCTCTTTTAGAACATGTTTCTTGTTCCCAGTTCAATTTCTAATATGCCAGTCTCCCCCACCCTTATAATTTTAAATCTTATTGTTCTTATAGCTACTTTAAACTTCACTTGGTTATTCTTATAGTTTGCTTTGAAAACAAAAGAAGGCCTCATCAAAATTCCAACACAGTTTTTTTTAATAGAGCTTGAAAGGACAATTCTCAACTTTATATGAAAAAACAAAAAACCCAGGCTAGTCAAAACAATCCTGAACAATAAAAGAACTGCCGGAGGACTCAGCATCCCTGATTTCAAGTTGTAGAACAGAGCTAAAGTTTTAAAAACTGCATGATATTGACATAAAAACAGACATATTGATGAATGGAAACGAATTGAAGACCCAAACATAAATCCATATACATATGGGCACCTAATTTTTGATAAAGAACCTGGAAATACACACTGGAAAAAAAGACAACACCTTCAAAAAATATTGCTGGTCAAACTGGATGTCTGCTGTAGAAGAATGCAAATAGATCCCTACTGCACAAAACTCAAGTCCAAGTGGGTCAAAAATCTCAACGTAAAACCAGTTTTGCTGAACCTGATAGAAGAGAAAGTGGGGTATAGCTTTGAACGCATTGGCTCAGGAGAAGACTTTCTGAACAGAACACAATAGTGCAGGCACTAAGATCAACAGTTAATAAATGGGGCCTCATGATACTGAAAATCTTTCGCAAGACAAAGAACAGCATTAATTGAACAAAGAGGTAGCCTACAGAATGGTCAAAGCTTTTTATCAACTCTACCTCTGATAGAAGACTAATATGCAAAATATATAAAGAACTCAAGAAACTAGAAACCAAAAATATAATTATAAAACTAAAAAATGAGATACAAATTTAAACTTAGAATTCTCAATAGAGGAAATTCAAGTGGCTGAGAAACAATTAAAGAAAAGCTCAACATCCTTAACCATCAGGGAAATGCAAATCAAAGCTTTGAGATCCCACCTTATACCTGTCAGAATGACCATGCTGGAGAGGATGTGGAGCAAAGGGAACACTCCTCCATTGCTGGTAGGAGTACAGACTGTAATTATTTATTTTCTTCTTAGGGGGCCTGCCACTCAGCTCCCAAATAAATATACTGAGACTTATTCTTATTTATGAATGCCCAGCCTTAGCTTGGCCTATTTCTAGCCAGCTTTTCTAACTTAAATTATCCCATTTCTCTTTAACTACATTTTGCCTCTGGGATTTTTACCTTTCTTTATATCTGTCTTTCCTTTTTACTCCATGGCTGGCTGGATGACTGTGTGGCTGGCTGCTTGTAAGTGGAGGCTGCTTGTTCATTTTCCGGCTGCCCAGACCCAAAATAATCACTCAGAAACTATATTAACTGCAACACTGCTTGACCTATTAGCTTAAGCTTCTTAATAACTCTTACATCTTAAATGAACCCATTTCTATTACTCTATGTATTGCCACAAGGCTTGTAGTCTACCAGTAAGGTTCCAGCATCTGTCTCCTTTGGTGGCTACATGGCATCTCCCTGACTCTGCCTACTTTCTCTCTATATCTCTGCTTGGATTTCATGCCTGGCTTTATTCTGTGCTGCCATAGTCTCAAAGCAGCCTCTTTATTAACCAATGGTAATAAGACATATTCACAGCATACAGAGGGGAATCCGACATCAGCCCCTGGCATCCTCCTCTCCTTTTTTCACTCCTCGTTCTTGCTCCTTAGATTTCTCCTTCTATTTATTCTCTCTGCCTGCCAGCCCCGCCTATCCTTTATCCTGCCTAGCTATTGGTCATTCAGCTCTTTATTAGATCAATCAGGTGTTTTAGGCAGGCAAAGTAACACAGCTTCACAGTTAAACAAATGCAGCATAAAGAATGCAGCACGTCTTTGCAGCATTAAACAAATGTTCCACAGCAGACACTAACGCAACACATCTTAAACTAAGATTCCGCAACATCAAACCTCTACCATCACTATGGAAATCAGCATGGCAGTTCCTCAGGAAGGTGGGAATTGATTTACCTCAAGACCCAGCTACACCACTCTTAGACATATACCCAAGGGACACTCCATCCTACCACATGGCTACTTGCTCGGCCATGATTACTGAAGCTTTATTCATAATAGCCAGAAACTGGAAATAACCTAGATGTCCCTTGAGAGAAGAACGGATAAAGAAAATGTGGCACATTTACACAATGGAGTATTACTCAGCCGCTTAAAAAAATAACATCATGAAATTTACAGGCAAATTGATGCAACTAGAAAAAAAAATCAGAATGCGGGACGAAACCCAGACCCAGAAAGACAAATATGGTATGACTCATTTAAAATTGTCTTCTTTTTCAATGGTTGCTGCCATTTAAACTCTGGCTCTCCTAGTCAGCAACTCCAACTCTGCTGCTACCAGCTGCAGCCTGAGGAAATTCTGTTCTCTCAAAGATACCCAGAGAATTCATCTAAATCTCTGTCCCGCTAAAGAACGCAAGGTCCAAAGGTTGAGGTAGAATCCTGCTTCCCAGAGAGGCTGAGTAGCAAGCAGTTCACCCAGTTTTTCTTCCTCCTATTTTCAGTGCATAAAAAGACTCACCGCTGGGAAGACATTGCTGCATAATGTTTTTGATTTTTACGAGCATGTGTGCAACATGTATGCAAACTGTTTTCTTATAAAGCAGGGTCATAGTGGGTCTCCACTTTTCACTTCTCAGTGAATGGCTATTATCTTTCTCATGTTGATGAATGAGCTTGGATATTCTCAGGGGCTGCATGATAGTCCTGAGATGGGATCTGACTGGTGTTTTCGAAGTGTACTTACTCACTGTTGGTCGATAGATAGATATATTGTGGCTCAGGTTTCCGTATGATAAAGCAGCTGGGAAGAATAGGCAGCTATTAATAATTGATTGGGTAAGGACAGATTCCTAGAAGGGCAACCGTTGGCTCTAGGGAAATATGTGGAGCCTGTTGCTATGTTGATCTGATGATGTTGCCAGCTCACCCTTAACAAGGCAAGGTGTTGGGGTCTTTTCTATATTCTCTTGATAAAATGGGTATTTACTGTTATTAAACAAATAGGGATTGTTTGATACTGAAAATGGCATGTCTTATTTTAACTTGTCTTGCTTTGTTTCCTAGCCATGCTGGGTGTGCAGCAATGTACAGTGCTGCATGGTCCTTCCTAGTCCACGAATTGTTCCCGAGCATCGTGGGTTCATCCCTGATCCTGTTACTGCTTGCTTATAGATCTGTTCTTCAGCTCACATATTGAGGAGTTTAGCCTGTCTATTGGCCACATATGACAAGAGTAATGAGAACCTTTCATGTCTTAGGGTACTGTAGGGAATTTAGACCTGCAGAGATAGTTTCTTGGTCTTCATTCTGCACTCAACCCTAGAGATGACTCGTTAATGTAATTATATTTTTTAGATGGCAGGAGGGGTCAAGCTGCAGCTAAGACAATCTTTTTTTTTGTTAAAAAAATTAGTGTCTAGGGCTGGAGAGATGGCTCAGTGGTTAAGAGCCTGACTGTTCTTCCACAGGTCCTGAGTTCAATTCCCAGCAACCGCATGGTGGCTCACAACCATCTGTAATGAGATCTGGTGCCCTCTTTTGGGGTGCATACATAATAAATAAAAAATTAATGTTTATTAATAATTTAAAATAGTGGATTTCATAATGGCATTTCCATGCATATATATATGCTATATATATATATATATAGTATAGCAAACTAATATATGTTTACTTCCATTTAATACTAACTTTCTTTCTCCCTTTCCTCTCTTGTTGGTTCTCTTCTACTTTCATCTCTCTCTCTCTTTTTTTTTTTTTGATTTTGTGTTTTGAGCCAGGGTTTCTCTGTGTAGCTTTGGTGCCTATCTTGAAACTTGCATTGTAGACCAGGCTGGGCTTGAACTCACAGAGATCCACCTGCCTCTGCCTCCCGAATTCTGGGATTAAAAGTATGCGCCACTACCACCCAGCATACTTTCATGTTTTAACAGCTTACCTTTGTTAGTGTCAGTGTGTGTGTGTGTGTGTGTGTGTGTGTGTGTGAGTGTGTGTTTCAGCATCAATGAGTGTGAATTCCAGTAATCACAGTATATGTGGGGATCAGACCTTAGGTGTTGGTCTTCATCTTCCATCCTGTTTTCTTTCAGACAGGACCTCTTGTTTTTCTGCTTCGTCCACCAGGCCAGCTGACCAGACCTCCCATCTCCTCCCAGGAGTGCCAAGATTACAAATGTGTGCCACCACCTTCTGCTGTGGGTTCTGGAGATTTGAACTTACGCCCTCACGCTTGTGTGGCAAGCATTTTACCTATAGTGAGCCATCCCCTCATCCCTTCCCCCTACTTTTTGATTCCATCAATTAGAGAAAACACTTGATGCTTGGCTTCAATGAGTCTAGTTGATGTTGCTTAGTGTCGATGTGTGATTCCATCCATTTTCCTTCAAAGGACACAGTAGCAACCTTTATGGCCAAATAATGCTGTACCGTATGTAGAAGCCACATTCCACTGTTCATTCTTCCATTGCTGGGCATCTATGCTGATCCCATTGATAGACTAGGAGTTAGACAGACACACTGGTAGGCAGACAGACGGGGAGAGGGGCTGCCATAAAGGAGATGAATTTCCTTCCTCACCCTCCTGACTTGAGACAAAAGCCTGTCACCTTCGAAATCTAGGCCACTTTTGTCTCCCACCAGCAGGCCCTCTGATGATGAACAGGCTCAACAAGTTCAAGGCATGCTGAGGCCTTGTCACACAACAGTTCTGGGCCGCTCAACCATGCTAGCTTTCTTCACACTGACCAACCCTAAATTAGGGGAGGAAACCTCCGCAGAGAATTTAGAGCCCCCGTCCTCCAGAAGAGACCGGGAGTTTTGGCTTTCCAAAACTCTGCTTTGCTTTTTGCTCTGTGTGCCTGCTGTGTGTGAGTTTCCTCATCGCCAAAAAACACCTTTCTTAAGTGTTGATTCTGTCTGTTGCTGTCTGTGGTGTTTGAGATTTTGTTGTTACCACCTGTTGCCGTTCAGATTTTTCTTGTCTTTTAGTTCTTTAACTGGAAGAGAAAGCAAACCCAATCGACACCCCTAGACCAGAGGTTCTCAACATGTGAGTCTCTTTGGCTGACTCTTTCACAGGGTTTGCCTTAGACCATTGGAAAACACAGATGTTTACATTATGATTTGTAACAGTAGCAAAATTGCAGTTGTGACGTAGCAATGAAAATAATTTTATGGTTGGGGGTCACCACAACACAAGGAGCTGTATTATATAGCGTCACAGCAATAGGAAGGTTGAGAACCACTGATCTAGACACTATCACCATGACCTTGCTGTTGTAAAGTGTGCCACAATAAACAGGCATGTGTGGGTTTCTCTGCCATAGGCGGTCATAGTCATTTGAGCTTGTGCCCAGGAGTGGTCCAGCTAGATCTTATGAGGTTCGCCAAAGAACTAAAAATAGGACAAGATGCTTTAACACTGCATCCCTACCTAAGCTGGACTTTGTTTTCCGGCTAGATAGAGTTTCCTTGGTGTTGGGACTACTTTCTACTGTTTTCCATGGAGGTTTAAATGTTTCCTTTTAATTTTGTTCTTCTGTTACATATTCTGTTGTAGCATGATTAATAAGAACCCAGAGACAGATACTGGGGTTCAGTCTGAAAGCCAGAAAAGCAAAGCAGCCAGCCACTGGCTCTTATCTCTCCCTCAGTCCGAAAATGGTGATCCTGCCTCCAGGAATCTTCTGAATGAGACTGTGTGAGAGCTGTTTACTCCCGTTTTACAGTCCTCTCTAGGGCTGGGATTAAAGGCGTGCACCACTACTACCAGGTTTCTATGGCAAATTAGTGTGCCTACTGGGATTAAAGTTGTGTGTCATCACTGCCTGGCTTGTACGGCTGACCAGGGCAGCTGTTTCACTCTCTGATTTTCAGGCCAGCTTTATTTATTAAAATACAAATGAAATATCACTACATTCTGTTGATACAAGTCTATCTTCTTTCTCTTCATGCTCCATCATTCCTAAAATATAAACATTCTCTTCATGTGTGTGCTTGTATGTATGTGTGGTATATGAATGTATATGTGTTTGTGTGTATGGGTAAACACACACGAAGGTGGATGTGTGGGGACCAGATGTAGTGTTTTCCTTGATCTCTCTCCACCTCACTCTTAATTAATTAATTTATTCTTGGGTTTCGGTGTTTGAGACAGGGTTTCTCTGTGTCGCTCTGGATGCCTTGGAACTTGCTTAGAGATCAGGCTGGCCTTGAACTCACATATATCCACCTGCCTCTGCCTCCTCAGTGCTTGGATTAAAGGTGTGTGCTGCCACCATCTGGTCACCCCCCTTATTTTTTTGAGACAGAGTTTCTCATGGAACCTGGTGCTCACTAGGTGGTCAGCAAGGCCCAGGGCCTTTTATTTCCATTTCCCCAGTTGTTGTAGGAAGGCTGCTTGTTCATTTCCAGCTGCCCAGGCCTGAAATAATCACTCAGAAACTACATTATTTAAATCACTGCTTGGCCAATAGCTTAAGTGTATTGCTAGCTAGCTCTTACATCTAGTATTAACCCATTTCCATTATTTTATATTTTACCATGAGGCTCGTGGCCTACCGGCAAGGTTCTAGCTGACAGCTTGCATCTTTCCCCTCTGGTGGCTACTTGGCGTCTCCTTGACTCTGCCTACTCTCTCTCTCTCCATCTCTTCCAGCCTGGCTATATTCTGTTAAGCCATTAGCTGAAAACAGCCTCTTTATTCATTAGCCAATACAAGCAACACATATACAGAAGGACCTCCCACATCATCCATGCTGGGATTACAGCCGTGCTTCCATGCCCTGCCTTCTATGTGGGCCTAGCAGATCTGAGTCCAGGTCTTTGCACGTGTGTGCCAAGCAGTTCACTGACTGAGCTGTCTCCCCAGTCCCTGTATGAATATTCTTTTTTAAAAACTGAGGTATTTGAAAGTTTGATTTCTCACGTTTCTGTCATCTCTGTGTGACTTATTCTGGTTTGTGAGTGACCGGAAATAACATTTAATTCCCTCTTCAGCCCCACCCCCCTTTTCAGTCCCTGTCACGTAGCCTCCCCGGAGTAATCTTTCTCAGAAATGGCTAGAAGGGAAACTATCTAAATTTGATTGTTGCTCAGGCTGGGGAACTTATGCCACTGTTTCCCTAAACCAAGTTAGTGTTCAGAGCACGAAACTGTCTCCGTGCTTGCCTGCCTTAGAGCCTCTTAAAAGGTGAGTGTGCATCTTTTTGTAGTGTTTTATACACTCACAGTAAGACTTCTTGCTTGTATTTTCACAGTTTTGAGAAAGTGTCAGAAAAGTAACCCACCCCCTCCCCCACATAAGAAAAGGTGACTCACCGAGCACTAACCTAGATGTTGTTTCTTGGATGTAGATGGCCAGTATGCTATCTCCTCTTGCTGACCAATAACTGCCCTAGTTAGAGACCCAGTTTCCGCAGGGCTGGCCCCAGAGGCTCCCCTTGCCACCCTACATCCTAACTCCACACCTGCTGTGCCACACTTGCTACCCTATCCCCTGACCCAGCAGCAAGTCACAGGTCTCCACTGCCAAACTTTCCTGCTCTTCTCCTGCTGCTAAACCCAAGACCCACCTTGTCGTTTTCTGTGAATGATTTGCCATCCCTGTTGAAGTTCCGTTCACTACCAACTGCTGAGACCAGTCTGGGGATTGAGGAAGAGGAGGCTATGTAGGTTCGCATCCCTGTCTCTGAGTGCTTCAAACTGTTCTAGAGAGCTAACTCCTAATGGGAGTCTGTTCTGTGGCAAACAAACATCACTGAGCACTTTTGAGACAGGTACCGAGCATGGGCATGAACAGCACTTCCACGGCGCTATAGAATTTCAGCTCAGCACCATGTGGTTTAAGTAGGCTGATATGGAACGTCATAACTTTATATAATTGTGTCCCGTGGGAAATATCGTCAGCTTCCAAAAGGTGAGCATGGTGTGACTCCTGAAAAATCCTGGAGCTGTATTTTTGCTCTTCTATTTCCTAATTTACTCATCTTTTGACTATCTTTGTGATCATGAGGAAGTGTCTTAATGTTTCTGGACTTTCACACCGTGTCTATAAAACAAAGACACCAGTCCCAGCTTTGTAGGGCTACCATAAGGCATCCATACATTTAATCTGTAAGGACAGGAACAATGGCTGACATACAGGAAGTGTGAAGTGTAGAAAATAAAAACATTTACAAATCAAGGTGTGGTGCCGCACGCCTTTAATCCCAGCACTCGGGAAGCAGAGGCAGGCCTGTGAATTAGAGACTGGCTTGGTCCTCCAAGTCAGCCAGAGCCACATAAATCATCGTCATCATCATCATCATCATCAACATCATCATCATCATCATCATCATCATCAACATCATCAAGATATTCTTGGACAGTATGACTCTCCTTTAAACTGAGGACTTTTTAAAAACGTGTGTGTGTGTGTGTGCATGTGTGTGCAAGTGTGCATGCCATATAGCATATGTAGAGGTTAGAGGACAACTCTGCAGAGCTGATTCTCTCCACCAAGAGGTTTCTAGGGATCAAACTTGGGTCGCCAGGCTAAGCAGCAAGCACCCTCACAAGCTGAGCTGTCTTGCCCTGCCTGGGCCTTTGTTTTAATGATATACTGAAGATACGGTAACCATTTGGTCCTTTCCCACTTAAAAATAATTAGGGAGTTTAGCCACTACGGGTATTTACCTTTAAAATAATAATAATAAAAAAGGGTTGTAATTTTTAACTCTCTGAAAGCCATCATCTCTGGACCTCCCTGGACAGTCCCAGAAGGAGGGACTCAGTGCTGAGTAAGAACCACTGAAGTCTCACTGTATGCGAATTAGGGAAGCTGTTTCGGGTCTCTCTAACATCTCAGTGCTAATCTTAAAGCATGGATGAAGATGTAGATCCTTTGGTCAACTGTTTGACCCATATGGTGCTTTTGACAGCTAGGCTCTATTTTCTTTTATACCTAACAAATATATGCAGTTATATCTTTATGAAAGATAATTAAGCATAACAATGTCTGTGCCTGGGTCACATTCTCACTGTTTGATGTGGTGCTGGCTGGCTGTAAAATGTGGTCTGAAACACTACACTCTTCAGCAACACAATGAGTTCTGAGATTTGTGAACCGTTTTTATTGCCGTGTTAGGTTTTTGGCCCCGACTGTTGTATCCCTTCATTGGCCCATTCCCAAAATAATAACAACAATAAAAAATTTAATACATTTTCAGACATCTTTTGCCTTTACTTGCAACCTTTTACATTTGGAAATTGCAAACATCACAGGGACCTAGAGCTGCTTTTCTGTAGCAACACAGAATAGCCTCCCCCTTACCGCTGCCTCCTGGTTGGTTGGCTGGTGGGTTCTGTAGCAACATAGAATAGTCTCCCCATTTACCGCTGCCTCCTGATTGGTTGGCTGGTAGGTTGGTTTTATTAAGACCCTTTTGGAGACAGGATCTCCCCCGTGGAACCCAAGTCAGCCTTGAACTCCTGGTCGTCCCACCTCAGTCTCCAGAACCCTGGACCTCCAGGTCTGAGCCACACATCCAGCTGCTGCCTTCATTTCTTACTGCCAATAGAAAGCTCTCCAGCTCTCTGGGCTGAGCCTTGCTCCCTGACAGCTGTTCTCAGCCACATCTGTCCCTTTCCCCTCTCTGGTTCTTGCTTTCTTCTTCTCAGGTAGTTTTGAAGCATCAGAGCACCTCCCAGTCACGTAGGGCCCTTGATTGCTTTAAAGACCACGGTGTGGCAGCGTATTTGCATCTGACACACGTGTGGATGTCTCCCTAAAAGAGCTGGTTGTATAAAAACTTCAGTCCCCAAAGTGACATCCATGATCTTTGACAAGGAGAAATTTTGCCAAAACAATTAGCGGTGCGCACAACAATTAGCGGCGCGCACACACTATTTTTAGTTATATTCCTCACAGATGTCATGGCAGAAAAACGCCCCACTTTATCTGGTATTGTCGTTCATTCATGACGGCAGCCAGGGTTGTTTTCAACTCTTAGTTATTGTGAATACCCCTGACCTACACAGGGACCAAAAGCAGATTGCTTCCTTCTAGGGCTGAGGTGCGGGCTGAGGACTGGAGTGTGAATTGATTGGTGGTAGAGGCTTCCCTTATGGTGAAGAAAATGGTTTGGAACTAGGCTGTAAAGTTGGCCACACGATGCTGTGATTGCATTCAGTGACAATGAAGTGTGGGTTGAAGTGAAGTTTCACACTGGTTTTAAAATTTCTTTTTGAAATTTTTTTTTATCATTTTATGTGTATGGGTGTTTCTACTGCATGGATGGTGCCCTCGGAGGCCAGGAGAGGGAGTTGGATTTCCTTGGACTGGAGTTATAGGCAATTGTGAGTCACCAAGTAGGGGCTGGGACTTGAACCCCAGTTCTGGAAGAGCAACCAGTGTCCCTACCCACTGAGCAATCTCTCTAGCCCAAGAAAACAGTTTTATTAGCCAATAAACATTAAGCATTCATGTGTCACACATCATACACAATCTTCTAGGAGACTGCAAGCACATAAAACATGCTACTCTACCCAGCACTTGGGAGGTAGAGGCAGGTGGATCTCTGTGACTTCTGGACCAGCCTGGCCTACAGAGCAAGTTCCAGAACAGGCTCCAAAGCTACAGAGAAACCCTGTCTCGAAAAAACCAACCCCCCCCAAACAAAACAAAACAAAAAAAGCTACTCTAAATTCTTTTAAATTATATTTTTTCATTTTTATTTTGTGTGTATGCTCATAAGTGCGTGTGTATGCATGCATGCGTGTGTGTGTGTGTGTGTGTGTGTGTGTGTGTGTGTGTATGTACACACACATGTGTGTGCCTTCATGTGCCACAGGTTCAACTTGGTTCTCTCCTACCATGTGGCACTCAGGAATTGAACTCAGGTCATTAGGCTTGGCAGCAAGCCCCTTTACTCACTGAACTGTCTTGCCAGCCCTGAAACAAGCATGCCTTTTTTATACAGCCAAGCAGATAAAACCCATCATACTGTGTTCTCAAGATAAGCAATCACTAATTGTCAAATAAGAAGACCTGAAAGATGTTTAAGGCTTGTGTCACGTGCTGTAGAAACCCACTGGCAGGTGTTAAGAAGGCTGAGATTTGTGTGCATGTGTGTGTTAAAGGAAGACAGAAGTCCTAATTTGTCATGTTTGCCAATTTCTATGGTATAAATACTTTTCAAGGGCTGATATCAAGCTAAAGAGCAATGGCACCAAAGGAGTTGGAAAGAGACACTCAGAAATCTCTCAGGAGATGGTAAAGCTTTTTCAGCAGGTTGCCATGCATAATTTATTTACATATATTAAATATTTCCATTTTGGGGTACATAGATTTGTAACAATAAATGTATAGTTGAGTACAGGTTTGTGTTTGGGGGCATTGGTGTAGCCAGTGATGGAAGATTGGATGGAGGGCAGAGAAAAGGGACGCGGGTTGCTTTCAGCACTTTTTTGACTATTATGAGATATTTTTTTGAAGTGGGATTTTCTCTGCTATCGCAATGTTTTCTTTTCACGTAACCTGGTATTCTGGCTTTAGTGGCCTCTAGCTAAGATCGCATCAGATGATCACAAAAACAGTTCAAGGGTAATTACAGTGTTCTTAAAAGATGTCATCATCTTCTCTGTTTGATGTTTCACATAGCACTCCAAAGTAAAATTTCCCACATGGATTACAAGGTAGATAATTTGTCCACAGAGATACCGGGTTCAGCTAAGTATAAGGGACTAGATCTGATGCAAGACAATCAAGTTTACAGTTCATCTAACAGGCGTGAGCAGCCTGTGGCCCATGCCCCATGTGCCTGAGGATGGTTTGAATACAGCCCAACACATTTGCAGATGACAGCATTGTGCTGCAATGTCCAAACAGTCAACACCCCCGACTAACATGCTTCTCTTTTTTGGTGGTGAAGAGTTATAAGTATTTGCTATGATATAACCTTAAGAGACAAATGGATGAGAGCCCCCATCTCCTCCTGAGGATTTTAAGCAGTTAATGGTTGCTGGGGGAGAGAGAGGCATTTTTATTGGTAAAATACCGACTTGCCTGTAAGCAACCTTAATGATGAAACTCATTGGAACACACACACACAACCACACACACACACACACACACACACACACACACACGCATTTCATGAAAATAGAAGGAGGACTCATTGGGATTCGCAGGAGTGGAGGGAACAAGAGTGTGCGGGGGCAGGGGTGAATATGATCAAAATACATCACACCCAGGCATGAAAATACCATCGCTCAGCACATTATTACATAATATTGATTTGGGCTAATAAAGAACAATGGCAAAGCCACAAATGGATGGTTCTATTAGTATAATTTGGGTTATAAGACAACTTTTACTCTAATCTCTCTTATATTTGGAATATTGTTTTACTGTATACTTGCAAAGACAGTGATATTGAATTGAACTAAATTACACTTATTGAAAGTCTCTGTCACTTTAAAGAACACTTCATGATGATTTGTCTCATCTCTACAATAATTTTAAACAACCGCTTTCTTTATTCCTAGTTATCGAATGAAGACTGTGTCATGTATACATTTTCCTATTCCAACAGGAAGTAGCTTTTCATGTCAAAGTGGGGCTGATTAACGTGTCAGCGGGTGTACGTTTATTCTCTCTGACCTTGTCTAGAGAGCCTTGTGAAAACCTAGGGGGAAGACCTCTTAATTAGTTTGTAAACTTTGCATGTGAATCCAAAGCCACTAAGTGTTCATATTCTGTAGCCCGGCCAAGACCCTTTCAAAGATAAGACAAAGCCAGCCAGCAGGGATCAGTTGCTCAAGGGAGGTTTATTGACAGTAAAGAGCTACTAACAGACAGCGGTGGGGTACTCGGGTGAGCCCTCATGTTTGCACATGACTTCTCTCCAGATGGATGGGGAGTTCGGCTGCCGAAGGCTCAGAAAGAGAAAGGGACAGAAGGCAGTAGGACAGACATTCTTCATAGGCTTGCTCACTTCCCAGACGTATTTCACACCTCATCTTCTCCGAGGCTTTCTTTCTTTCCCCCTTTGCTTATGTTCTTTGTTAATTGCTTTGAGATTTCTCTTCCAGGGAGTGGAGCCTGGTGGTAAGGATTTTGCTGCGCTGGTCCACCTCCTCTAGAACTTTCTTAACCACAATGGCTTTGGCTGAATCTGAAAATTCCAAGTTAAAAAAGGACTTTAGACCAGCCAGAAGGAAACGAATAAGAAGTTACACAAGGGGATAAGATTTCCCCCGCCCTGGCAACGTAGACTGGAGTAGGTAGAAAGCACAAACACGACTCAGTTTTGGTGAATTTTGACCACTTGGTTAGGCCAAATCACGGTGATATTTGACTTTAAAATAAGCACACGGGTCTAAAGTTAGACACCTAGCGTGCAATAATATCAACTCTAAGTCCTACGGCAGCACAAAAGCAATGATCTAGGCACTGGACATAAGGTAGGCTGACGTAACAATGGAATTTTAGCTTCGTTACCTTTGATTTGATTGCTGGCATTTCCAGATCCATAATCTTTAGACTTGTAACTGGCAGACTTACAAGCCCTGTGAAAACATCATGAGAGAGTGACATGGGGAGATCTGTTCTGTTTTAGGCCCAGTATTAGAATTTCTTTTGCTCTTTGGAGAACGTATTCAGTGGGTGACAGTGGAAACCACTGTCCTTTGACATCACCCATGGTAACAGAGGCAGTCACATTTGTTCATGGGCACAGTTTCAGCACAGATCTAATTAAGTGCATTTCGGGATGGCCATCCCCCAGCATCAGGGGAGCTAGGTCCTATGACTGCAATGGATTCAGAGTCAAAGGATGGCATTGTATTTTCCGATCTCAGGGTCACTTACCATGAGCAAATGGTGTACAAGTAACCGCTATTCTTTAAGGTTCAGGGCACGAGCAAGAGGGAGCCTGGGCGTGCCCAGCACCAATGCAGTGCTTTCTTTGTATGGTTTCCCTGTGTGGATGTTGGAACCCACTGCCGTGGAAGAAGTGGACATGGAGGGTGGGATGCATATGGCTTTTCCCATGAAAATCCCTTCACCTACCCCTCATCTCCTCCTATGAGGAGGCAGTAGGTCTCGATCTCCTTCTCCAGGTGGGCCTTGACGTTCAGCAGTTGCTCGTATTCCAGCTTCTGGCCCTCGGTCTCAGTCCTGACCTGGTGCAACTGCTCCTCCAAGGCGCTGATCTGAGCCTGGATCTGAGCCAGCTGTGTGCAGTAGTTGCCCTCGGTCTCGGTCAGGGAGCACTCCAGCGAGTGTTTCTATCGGGAAGAATACAGAGCTGATGAAAAGGATGTACAGATGTGCTTGTCAGCCAAGTGCCTGGGTGTGCACCTTTAATGCCAGCAATCGGGAGGCAGAGGCAGGTAGTATATCCCTGAGTTCCAGGCTAACCTAGTCTACGAAGTGAGTTCCAGGACAGCCAGAGCCACACATGAAATCCTATCTCAAAAAACCAAAGCAAACCAAACCAAACCAAACCAAACCAAAAAGCCCCCAAAACAGAATGGAAGCATATGTGAAGATCTTTTCAGCAGCAAGTGGGGTTTTTTAACCAGTGGGAAAATTTAAAACAAACTTAGGGAGTAATAATACACTCCTTCCATATATACCGTGGCTAGAAGAGACTGAAGTTCAATTTCCAGGGTTTGGAGCGTGCGCTTCATTTCAGTCAGCTCGTTCCTGGCTGAGGTGGTGGCGCCCACATCCTCGGTGATCTGCTGCTGCAGCGAAGCGCTCTGAAATGAAAACCAAGAGGGACAGACAGATCTTAGCTTGGCAACAGCACTAAAACGCATAGGGACGGGGTCAGACGAGAGCTACCTTTTCCTGGAACCCGGCCTCGGCGTCCCAGCGGGTCTGGCTCCCTTTACCTTTTCCTGGAACCAGGCTTCGGCGTCCCTGCGGTTCTGCTCAGCCAGAGCCTCGTACTCGGCTCGCATGTTGTTCAGCAGGACCGTGAGGTCCACGCCCGGGGCTGCGTTCATCTCCACGTTCACGTTGCCTCCGGCTGCGCACTGCAGAGCCTGCATTTCCTGGAGGCAGAGAGGTGTTGAGCTCAATCAAGCCCAGTGGAACTTTCAGGGAGTCTAGAAGCTTAGCTTTGGGAGAGTTCTCGTCCTGGTGTCCGTCCTTGCCTCTGCAGTGACCACCCTTCCACATTGTATAGCTCCCACCCACTTGGCTTACCTCTCAAGGCTGGTGAAGATATCCGTCATCGAGTAGCCTGCTTCATTCGGGAAGAAATCTTAAAGGCTCTAGAACCCTTTATTGTTGTGAGTCTAACCCTGCTCCTGGGGCTGCAGGGCCTCAGTTTAGCTCTGGTACCCAGAATAGGTCTTGGTTCCTTCACAAATACAAGTCCTTAAACCCCTTAAAAGAACCGTCCTCTGACTCTTATTTGGATTGTTTAAATATGCACCCCTTTGGTCTGTCTTCTTCAAGCAGGTAGAGATCACCTTGAATGCTCTCTCAACTCAACTACTCCTTGAACACAGCCTGAGCATCGTCAAACGGTTGAGTTTAGATAATTAACAATATAAATAGGTAAATAAATGTGCATGCGGTGCGCACGCGCGTGTGTCTGTGTGTATACAGGGAAGGAAGGATCCAGCTGTTAAGTTTACACAATGGTTACAGTGACCTTTTGGACATTTAAGTCACACATATCCCTGTGTGATTTCTGGTTCTGGCGAGTTGTAGCTGTGTTAATTTGGGAAAATTGCAATTAATCTGAAAACTGAAAGTCATTTTTAAAAAATCCTTCTCTGGGTGGTGTTAAGAGCAGGGGAAGGATTGATAATAACACCGTGGCTTTGCAATATTGTTTGACATGTGAATGCTGATTATCATGATTCCTGTCATCGTGACAGCAGGAGTCTGGGCTTCCATCAAAGATGACACAGTCTTCTGTCTGAACGGGGTGCTATTGGCTAAGTCTAAGTACATGAACAGCAGGTGTCCCTCCCAGGCCTGTACAAACTAAAACAGCACAGGCCGGCTGTCTGCTGCCGAGACCTTCCTCCTCACTCATGGATCAGGGCAGCTTTCTTTCCTCCAGGAAGCCAATCCCCAGCTGGTCCTTAGATCAATTTCTTCCTGCTGTGAACTCACTGTACCATCTCTGTCCCTGCATGTGGCTTTAAAGACCGCAGAGCTGAGTGAAAACTTCCCCAACTTAAAAAAAAAAAGATTAAAAACAAAGGAAAACTCGTGTATCTGTGGGCCCATCCTTAAGCAGAGTATTTTTAAAAAGCCAATTGCTCCTGATTTATGAACAGTTTTTTGAGTAACTGCCATGGATTATAACCACACGTGAACTCACAGCGGCAAATGAATGCTGTAATTCCAGCTGTTTAGTTTACACGCTAGCCTCATGACTAACCAGGTAGCATGTTAGCTTCTGATTTAAGCATTTGTCTTAACTGTGGCTATCTTCGACCATTTAAAAAAAATACCAAAATAATTTAAAAGGCACCCACCCCCTTTTATTAGAACAAAAATATGGACGGTCAAAACAGTGGCTTCATGGTCAAGTGAGCACTTCAGAAGGATACTATGTGCTGGTTCACGTCTATCACGGAGTCTAGTAAGAATATATTTGAAGTGTTAAATGGGAGCTGTATACCACACACCTCCCCTCAAGGCTTAGGGATCATTGTGGAAGAGGGGGTGGAAAGATCGGAAGACTCGGAGGTCACAGTGCCAATGAAGCAGTGATTTCTGGACACAATAGGGCAGCTGCATGTACAAATTCATGGCGGTTGTGACAGCATCCGCTGGACTTGCACAAGCTCAAGCCAGACAAAATCCAAGCAAGGACAGGGAGTTGGACACAAAATCCCCCACCTAGCAGAGGCACAATTGGCATTTGATAGCTGCTGGGAGCGGGAGAGTCAGTTTTCTCTAATGATGTGACCCCTGGGAGTGACCTCACTCTAGGGCGGGCCCCATTTCCAAGAGTAGTTAAACCACACAAACTGGACTCGATGTGGGTAGGGGTGAAGAAAGCTCAAAGTTGAGTGGGTAGGGAGGTGGAGAGGATGACTATGGGAGGAGTTGGGGGAGGAAGGGTAAATATGATCAACATCTGTTGCTTGAAAGTCTCAAAGAAAGAATTAATACAAATATTATTAAGAAAGGTCTTAATATTACGCCTATATACCGACTGTCAGACGTTAATGTGCGCTACTGTTACATAGAAATTAAGATCCAGTTTTCTTAGAATGGCTTTCAAAGCACATTCATTTTGTCTAATTAGGTATAATTGTCTAAGTAGACCACTTAACAGCTATAATGACAGTCAGCGACTGATCTTAGAAGCGGTCTGGAAAGCAGGGTTCTTCCGCCCAGCCATGGGAAAGTGGGCACAAGAATAAGAGTGACGATATACAGGCCACTCAACACCTGCAAAGACAAGCTGGCTTCCTGTGGCTTTGACAAAGAGCCTTCAGACCAATTGCCTCCCTGTGAGGGCCAGTGGGGGCGTTATCCGCTGCGGGCAGTTGGAGAAGCAGAGCAGAGCCCGCCCTTACCTCTTTGTGGTTCTTCTTGAGGTAAGTGAGCTCCTCACTCAGGGTTTCATACTGAATCTCCAGGTCAGTTCTGCACAGCGTTATTTCATCTAGAACTCTGCGCAGCCCGTTGACGTCAGCCTCTACGCTCTGGTGGAGAGCCAGCTCATTTTCGTACCTTCAAAAGTGTCAGTGATGTTTTCCAGTTTGTCACACGGTTGGAGACGGTCACCAGTCATGGGTATACTCCAAACTCGGGACTTCTGAAGTGGCAAATTTGGCCACTTTTGTGACTTTTTTGAAGTTTATTGTACACTTACCATTTTTTTTTTTACATGTGAGAGGTATTTGACAAAAAGAAGTAGATTATTGGGCACTAGTTTTATAAACAATCACTAAAACTAGCCAAGGTATAGAAAAGCGATAGCATCCACTTTCTTTTCTTTTCTAAAAGAATTTAAGATGTGTCTTGATCATACCCACCCTGTCCTGAGCTCCCTACTCCCACTCCCCTTGGGTAACCCCCAATGGCCCCTCCCATTTTCAGGTTCTTTTTTTGTATCCTAGAGTCCAATCAGCGCTGCCTGCTGGGACACTGACTGATCTTACTGGCTTGACTTTGTTCAGGTAACCATAGCTTCACTGAGGACAGGGATACGTGTTTTAATGTTGGAATGAGAGTGGCTAGTATCTGATTGAGCGATTAAAAAGAAGTTTGAATTAAGGCCGCATGAGTTCCCTTCACTCTGGGACAGCTTACTTGAGTCTGAAGTCATCCGCTGTCAGCCTGGCATTGTCAATCTGAAGAACAGCATTGGCGTTGCTGGTGGTCGAAGTGATGATCTGGAAACCAGGAGTGTGACTTTTTAAAAGGCCATTTATCACAATAGTTAAAAAGGCAAAGGGTTATTATTATTATTATTATTAGTGTTAGAAAATGCCAGTGATAAAAATTAAGTAGGTAGCGCATGCCTTTAACCCCAGTACTGGGAAGGCAAAAGCAGGCGGAGCTCTGTAAGTTTAAGGCTAGCCTGGTCTACAGAGAGAATTCCAGGATAGCCAGGGCTACACAGAGAAACCCTGTCTTGAAAGACCAAAATAAAACAAACAAAAAATATGAGGCTGTCATCAAGGGCATTTTAAACATGAGGTTAAACATTCGCATCTACTTCCTGACTATTTCCATTGGTAAAGTGATATGTCACTAGAATAGCCACAAATAAAGATGTAGCAGGTCTTTTTCAGTAAAGAGAAATTCAGATAGTAAACTACATATATGCGACTGCAAAAATATAATTTCTTACCTGGTTTTTAAGGTCATCAATGATCGGGAAATATCTACTGTAGTCATGATCGAGACCCCGACAGGAGCCTGGTCCAAATTTTTCGTACCAGCTCTTGATCTTCTGCTCCAGGTCAGCGTTGGCCTCTTGCAGTGCTTGTACGTTATCCAGGTAGGAGGCCAGGCGGTCGTTGAGGTTCTGCATGGTCACCTTCTCATTGCCAGAGAGAAGGCCCCCCTCATTCACGGTGAAGCCAGCACAGGAGTTGGCCACCCCCGTGTTTCCTCCTGTAGAACTGCTCCCAAAGGCGCAGGAGAAGCCACTTCCAATGCCTCCTATGCCACAAGCATTCCCAGCCCCAAAGCTGGTTCCCCTGAGTGATCCTGTGCTGGGACGGGCATAGGATCTCCTGGAGCCACCAGAAAGACGAAGAGACATGATCCTGGGGCAAGCGTGTCACAGAGCTGTGTTCTTCAAAGTCAGAATGGAGTGCCTTCTGACCCTGATGGCTTTGTTTGCCTTTTTATAGACAATTCTCAAGGGTGTTCTACGAAATTCTGCCTATATAGAGTGAAGTTTGGCTTGCCAGCCTCAGCAAGTTAGCATAATTGGATGATTTTTTCTAATTAGTAACTAACTTTGCTGGACTCGTCTCTGCAGAAGGACAGTTGCCCCTAGGTTGGTGCTTATCTGAGAAATGGATCCAGGTGGAGTAATGTCAGGCTCATTATCACAATTTAAAATTACCAGTGAGTCATAGTTCTCTTCTAGTCTGAGTAGATAATGCTTGGGGCTCCGTCACAGAACAAGAATCTGGCATCGGGGTTTCTGGGTTATCTCACCAAGGCAGCTTTTGATGTTTCTGAGACTCCACTTTGTCCTTCCAATCCTTCCTACATTGCGTGAGAAGAGCAGTGGCCATGATTCCCCTCCTTGCCCCTTCAACCATGAGGCTGTGGTTCGTTCGTTTGTTCCGAAGTCCTCTTGTCACGGTGTCTGATGGGAAATTAGCTGCCATTCTGCTGACACGTGCAACATGCTTTGTTGACTCTTATGAGTGAGCACAGTTGTCTCCTCCGCTCATCCATTTTGGTAATTAGGAACACACCTCTAATTGCTGTTATGTTTTGTGGGAGCTTGGAAGGACATCAATTAATTTCCTGACCCCACAAAATTTGAAGCCAACTTAGAAGGAACAATTTCATCTTTACGTGATTTATTTAGCTCAGGTAAAAGCCATGGGATGGTGACTATTCATTGGGTGTGGGTTCATATATATTAGTTGAAAACCCTAAATATAAAAAGCCCTTATGTAAATGAAATTTGAATGACATGTACCTATGCATATGTATAGGATATGATGTTTCTTTACGCACACACGGTGGAATGACTGAGTCTAGGTAATTAACATATTTATCCTGTCACATATTTTTGCAGTGAGACACTTAGAATACACTCAGCAATTTTCAAGCAAAGCATGCGTTGTTATTAATGTAGTCACCTAATTGTGTAATGCCTCTCCTGAACTTATTTCTCCTAACTGAAATTTTATGCCCCTGACCAACATTTCCCCCTTGTCCTTCCATGTGGTTACTGAGGCTGAATATCTCTTCAAAGATCCACTGACAGTTTCTTTAAAGGAATGTCTTTTAAATCAGGCTGTTTTCTTGTTATTTAGTCAAGTTCTTTATATACTTTGAATACTAACAATCTTACTAGAGACTGAGTTCGCAACATTTCTTCACAGTGTGCTGGTCAGTTTTTTACTCTGTTTTTATTTATTTATTTATTTATTTATTTATTTATTTATTTATTGTTGTTCTGAGGAAGCTTTTTAGGGTTTTATAGTTCCATGTTTCTAATGTTGTGTTTGATGACTGTATTTAGGTTTTCTTCCCCCCCCTTTTTTTTAGCATTTGCCTTATTTCCAGAGGACTTAAGTTTAGTTTCCAGTACCCACATCAGGCAACTCACAACCACCTACAACTCCAGCTTCAGGGGATCTGATGCCCTCTTTTGGCCTCTACAGGCATCCACACACACATATGTGGCACAGACACACATACAGATACACACACGTACACACATGCACACACACACACAATTAAAGATAAAATAAATCTTAAAAAAAGTTTATCCAGACATGTTAGGAAGTTTTTTTCTTATGTTTTTCTCTCATAACCCTGTTTTTCAGGCCATATTCTTAGCAGATAAATCCATTTCATGTTGATTTTTGTATATAGGATAAGGTGAGGACCCGAAGTCTTCATTTTCTCTCCATTTCCCCCACATTATCAACTGAAGACACTGCCCTGTGTGTAGTTTGGGGATTTTCAAAGAATAAATTGATTGTAAATGTGTGGTTTTATTTCTGGTCTCTCTTCTTCCACCATGTTGCTGGTGTGCTTTTGTGTTGGTACATGACATTTTAAATGACTGACATTGGTAGTGAGTTTTGAGATCAAGTGGATTGATACCTGCAACATCATTCTTTCTTCTAACTGTTCAAGACGATCTGTGATTCCACATGAACTTTAAGACTGTTTTTTCTAACTCTGTGAAAAGGTGTAGTTTTTAATAGAGGTTTTATTGACTCTGTATATAATCATTTCAATTCTTATCCATGAACATGAGATACATTTACATTTAATTTTTTAATTTCTTTTGTAATGTTTAAAAATGCGTTTATTGTTTTGGAAATTTTATATAATGTATTTTGATATTTACCCCCACAACTCCCCCCAAGCTGCCAAGGGTCTGCAGCCGCTCCTCGTTTGGGGAGTTATTAGTATAATGATCCTTTCCTCCCGCACTACACTTTTCCCTTAGGTATTTTTGTTCTGTGGTAGACGGATTGCTTTGTTCTGTGATGCTTTGTGATTCCCGAGTATAAATGCTGCTGATTCTCACTTGTGGATATTGTTTTCTACAACTTTACTGAATTCATGTATTAGTTCCAACAGGTTTTGATAAGGTATGATAGGACCGCATGTGTGTGTATATGCCAGAGGCCAACTTCTTCTATTGTTCCTACCTGTATCTTTAAAAAAATGTTATTATTGTGTGTACATGTGCTTTTAATGTATTTATTATATGTGTGTATTCTACAGCATGTGTATGGAGTCAGGGGCAACTTTGGAGAGCTGCTTCTCTCCTCCTACCTTTATTTGGACTCTAAGAATTGGGCTCGGGTCTGCAGACTGGTATGGCAAGTGCTTTAACCACTGAGATGTCTTGCCACCCACCTCACTTTAGTTTTTGAGATAGGATCACTCATTGAACCTGGAGTTCACCATTTTATTAGACTGACTGTTCGTCAGGTCCTTAGGATTCTCCTGTCTCTCTACCCCCAGCCCTGGGATGGCAGACTAGTTGCCAAGTCTTACTTTTACCTGGGAGCTTGGAATCCAAACTTTGGTCCTCATGTTTGCAGAGCAAGCAATTCACCCCAAGAGCCATCCCTAACCCTATGGAGGATTTACAAAAGAATAGCAGTAATGGGCAAGTGCAAGCGCTTAGTGGTTAAGAACATGTACTTCTCAATTCCCACACTCACAATGGGTGTTTCACAGGGTTTACAGCTAAGTAAGATGACTGATTATCATTGTTGTGAAGAGTCCAAAAATAAGAAAATAAAAATGTAGATTCCAGAAATAAGAATGCAGAAATAAAAAACTATAAAGTTATAAGTCCAGGAGAATGAGAACAGACTTTCAGCAGCTTTCTCAGCAGATCAAGGATCAATCATTCACAGTGAGCTATTTTCTCAGATGCTTAAGAAGCCTCTATCAGCTTAGGTCATTTCATTTTACAACTGGCTGTTCTATATACAAGGCTGGAGCTTCTCTCTGCAAACTGAGAGTAGTGTCCTGGCCATCCTTGATAAATGACAGATATGAACTGAGTTAGCCTTTAAGAGACAGAGATACATGACCTATGGGTTAGGCACTGTCTCCATTATGGGAAACTGGCACCATCAAAGGGGAGGCATGGGGCACCAGTATACCCTGCCTGGAGGTACCAGGACAGACAGTGGACAAGTACAAACACCGTCTAACTAATGAGCTCTGATAATGGAGGTTGTAAAGTATGGCAGTCAGTATCTGAGTTTTACCTTGAGATAGTGTGAAAAGTTTTCTGCTATCTTCTAAGTTCCCAGCCTAAGAACCAATTAATTCTAATTTATTAACCTTCTGGTATTACTAGCAATCCCTTTTCTGACTAATTGCTAAAGACACCTGTTTTCTTGCAATTAGTGATTTTTGCTGTAATCTACTCTAAAACATATTTCATGATAGCTGCCTTAGTTACCCATTAACATTAGAACTCACTCCCCTCCTTAGGGTCTCTGTTGACTGACCCACGGGTCAGGGCAAGATTGTAAAAATTCCTTTGTTCAGACCTAATGCTTGGTGATCTTAGTATAAAAGGATGGGTTCAGAAACCGGCCTTTTGCCACAGCCTAACAAATACCATCTCTGGCTGTGGTCTCAGCTAGCTGATAAACTTCTGTGCCCCTCGGTGTTTTTAAATTTTTTTTATTTTTAAGTTTGCTTCTGGTTTTCCTGGAATCTGGTTTCTGGAATAAAGTTTGCTTCTGGTTTATTAGACTTGGTGGTGTTCTCATCTTTGCGTGACCTCCCTGGACCCAACAGTTGCTATTATTGTTATTATTTATTATTATTATTTTGCCCCAATAGCCTGCATAACATTTTCCAGTGCTGAGAACTAGTCAGGAGGGAGGACACTTTCTGAGCAATCATTGTGACTTCTCCATATCATAGCGCCAATGTGTGTGTTGTTTTTAGCCATAGGCCTGTTAGAAAAAAATCTTAAGACGAGCCACTCTGCCGACACAAAAGAACTCCAATCAGACCAGATTAAACCACATTAAATGTTCATGTTTAATAGATGGCACACTCCCGGGTGGCCGGGAGAGCATGGTGAGGAAGACAGAGGGAGCGCACGCACGCACGCGCGCGTGAGTACACACACATACGCACACGCACGCAAGCACGCACGCAAGCCTAAAATCACCCTGTGGGGTCAGCGCTTGGCAAGCTGGGAGTTGGAGTCCAAGCCCAAAGCGCTTGGCAGGCTAGAAGTGACACCTCCAACTCAATATTACAAGGTCCTTATCATCAAGTTCTGGTGGACAACCAAGAGTGATGGCAATAGTCTGTATTGTTGAGAGTGTGGTGTTTTGAAAGAAAATGGCCCCCAACTGGAGTGGTGCCGTAGGGAGGAATAGCCCTGCTTGAGTAGGTATGGCCTTGCTGGAGAAAGTGTGTCAGTGTGGGGGTGGGCCTCGAGGTCTCTTTTGCTTAAGCCTCGCTCTTTTGACCGACTTCCTGTTGTCTGCAAGATATAGGACTCTCAGCTACTTCTCCATGCTGCAATACTCCCCTCCCCCGCCATGATGATTTGTCTGCCTCTGCCTCCAGAGTACTGGGACTGAAGGTCTGTGTCACCGTGGCCCCTACAAGACCCGTCTTTTGTTCCATCATGGCCTTACTTTGATCTGCCTGCTGTGTATTCACCATTACCTTATTGTTAGTTCATTGTTAAGAAAGTCTAATCAGACCGGGTGGTGGTGGCGCACGCCTTTAATCCCAGCACTTGGGAGGCAGAGGTAGGCGGATCTCTGTAAGTTTGAGGCCAACCTGGTCTACAAGAGCTAGTTCCAGGACAGGCTCCAAAGCCACAGAGAAACCCTGTCTCAAAAAACCAAAACCAAAAAAAAAAAAAAAAGGTCTAGTCAGGTAGGGAGTTGGGGAAAGAACATGACAAAATTGTATGTATGAAATTCTCAAAGAATAGATAATAAAATTACAAAAAAGCAAAAGAATGTCCAGTGAAAATTTTGTATTGGAGAGACTTTTGCTTATTTCTTTATTTTTTGTAAATATTGACTTTTTTTTTTTAAAAATTTAGTTATTATATGTACACTTTCCAGAAGAGGCACCAGATCTCATTACAGATGGTTGTGAGCCACCACGTGGTTGCTGGGATTGAACTCAGGACCTCTGGAAGAGCAGCCAGTGCTCTTAACCTTCAGCCCAATATTGACTGCTTAAACTTCCTTGTCTACATAAGAAGTTGCTTTCGTCAAAGGCCTGAACTAGGAAATCTGTCACGGAGGCAAGCCTGTCTATCTGCTTAGGAAGGAAAATGTGAGCACAGGAGAGTGGTAACTAGCTTATTCCAGGAAAGAAAGGAACTCTATTGTGAATAAGGAGGCATCATAAGATTCCTGGTAGTCATAAGATAAAGAATTTCTAAATAGTCAGTTTGCCACGTGTTTTGATTAGAATGTCTCTACTCTTCAAATTTCTAGGATCCAGCCTCTAAGTGACCCTAACAGTCAGAATGAGAGTTAATGAAACATATTGAGGAAAACAGTAGCCTCAGGTAGGCGGGCGTCCAACAACCAGACTTAATTGGATGGGGAAGGGGAAGGGAAGTACTAGGGAGATCGTGGAGGTAAGCTAGCAGAGAAGAGAGTGTAGGTAGAATGCTAGTAGCCCTGCTTTTTGTTGGATCATTGGTGACTCTGCACGGAAGAACCTGCCTGTTTGTGGTCTCCCCTTGGTGGCAGAAGAATCTTCCTGAGAAAACAGAACGTGAAATTCCTACGCTGATGCTATTTTGCGCATTAGGACTGTGATATTTAATCTTGGCTTGCCAACTCAACTGGAGTCGACCAAGAGACCTGCCTCTGAGTGAGTCCATAAGGGTATTTCCTGGAAGGATTACTTGAGAGGGGAAATCCTTCTGGCTCATTCCAGCAGTAGCCTAGGTATAAGAATGTCTGAGGGGAGAAAGCTGTTGCTGTTTTGCCTGCTCGCCTTTGCCTCTTGCTAGCCTGTGCATCTCTCCTGTTGCTCCTGCAGCTTTTGCTCCTCCTGCGGTCATCATCCTTTGCTGAGATCAGAACCCAGCTCCTTTGGCCTTCCAACATGGATTGAAGACCAGTGGCTCTCCAGGAGTCCCGCACTCTGTCAGCAGCAGGTTGGGACTGCTGAGGCATCCAGCCTCTTGGACTAAGTAGTTACTGAGTTCTACCCTCTTCAGCGTAAAGGTTGCCACTGACTGTACTGTGTGACATGATTAACAAATTCTCTTTGAATATATACTTATTCTATCAGTTCTTCCCCTCTAGAGATAAATGCAATGCCTCTGGTCACCCTGGGTGAGGAAGAGATTTGCATTTGAATCTAGGTCCCACTATATATCAGCTGTGCAGCCTTTGGGAAATTCCTTAATCTCTTTGAATATATATATATTCGAATATATATACATATATGTGTATAATATATATAAACTCTCATATATAAACTGAAGATAAAACATGGAACTTACAATTTTTAAAGAAGATGAAATTGGTTGGGGCTGGAGAGATGGCTCAGTGGTTAAGAGCATTGCCTGCTCTTCCAAAGGTCCTGAGTTCAATTCCCAGCAACCACATGGTGGCTCACAACCATCTGTAATGAGGTCTGGTGCCCTCTTCTGGCCTTCAGGCATACACACAGACAGAATATTGTATACATAATAAATAAATAAATATAAAAACAAAACAAAACAAAAAAAGAAATTGGTTAATGCATTTAAAGTATATTTAAGTACACTCGATAAATATAAGCCATTGCCGCTATGGTTCTGTGCTCAGTAGCACTTCTAACCTGACTTAATCTAACTCACACTCTGAAATGATCACTTTGAGCATCACAACTGGGGACGTTCATGACAACAGACCCTGCCAAGGGAACAATCAGCTACGTCAACATCTTGGATCTGTAGGTTCATCCCCTTCAAGCTGTGTCAGCGTCTTTAGCAATTGTCTCTGGGTCGTAGTCAATTACACTGTATGGGAGTTGGAAGAAACAGCGGTCAAGACAGAGGTGCGCCCTCAGGAGAGTGAGCGCTGCTGTTTTGAGTTCCATGTTGTCTATACCCCAGTTCGTTAAAGGCCACAGCGATGCTAGCCATGCATGTTGGAGAACCAGGTTATTGCACTGCTGCCTGCCTTATTTGGCCACAGTGGGAAAACTCCTTTAACTGAATGGTCTAGTGATTTTTCAACCCTGGCTGCACTTCCCAAGAAGGGCTGGGTCTGATTTTCAGGCACAATATTATTTTTTATTATATTATTTCTATTGTTTTTAATTCTTTGGGAATTTATGCACTCACTGTATTTTGACCATATTCAGCCCCTATTCTTGCCATAACTCCTCCCAGATCTGTGTTCCAGCCCCCTCCCAACTTCACATCCCTCCCATTTTTATAACCCATTGACTCTGTCCGATTTGTGCTTCTCATACACACATGGGTGTGGAGCCACCCACTGGAGAGTGATCTACCTAATAGGGGTCACACCCCCAAAAGAAAACTGACTCTCCTGCTCCTGGAAGCCATCAACTGTCAGTAGCACCTCAGCTGGGGGTGGGGCTTATGAGCCCCTCCCTGATTCATTCATGTTTGTTGATTGACCCGATGTTGTGTTCATCTTGTGTGGGCAACCACAGCGGCCAAGAGCTCATGAGTGCTGTGACCCCGTCATGGCCACAAGACGTGGTTTCAATCTGGTCCTCCATGGCTTTGGCTCTTAGAGTCTTTTCCCTTTTTTGGAGCTGTTTCCTGAGCTTTGAGGCAGGGGGTGTGCTATAGATATTCCGTTTATGACTGAGGACTGCATGGCATGAGCATTTATTCTCTGCCCTTTGATGAGTTGTGAGTTTCTTTGCTAATGGTTGTCCACTGCACAGGGCCAGGCATGGTTTTGTGCTCAGAGGATGTCAGTAGATTTAGAAGCCTTGTCCTACTTGAGTGGAGGCAGTTCTAGGCTTGCTTAGTTATCACCGTGGGGCTGGGGGAAAAGATGCTCGCATTACAAAGTGGAAAAAGAGCTAGCTAGCTAGGTTCACATTTGAGAACATTCCTGGATCATTCATCTAAGCATCGGAAGAGTGGACAGACCCTAACGATCAATAGATATATTAACTTCTGCACCCCTAGAAGGCCAAATAGGTCACTGCACAGTTAACTGGGATTTGGGATCTGAGGTTAGGGCTAGTGTCCTTTCTGCTTTATACGTTTATTGAGGCAAATGTGACCGTGAGGTGAAGGACAACATTTTCTTAGTTCATCCTTGGTCTGGTCATGCAGGAAGCAGCTGTGAAAATTAAAAAAAAAAAAAGCAAATATATAAAAATAATTTGTTCCAGGAGGTGGTGGTGCATGCCTTTTATTCCAGCTTTCAGGGAGGCAGAGGCAGGCGGATCTCTGTGAGTTCAAGGGCAGCCTTATCTACAGAGTGAGTTCCCAGGACAGAGCTACACAGAGAAATCCTGTCTTGAAAAACAAACAAACAACAAACAAACCAACAAACAAAATTTGCAGTAGAAGAACTCTTCATGAGATGGCTAAAGGTTCACAAAGTAAAAACAAAAGCTACCAAGAGTGTCTCATTTCCTGGAAAGGCTTACAAAAGTATTGGGGCAGGTTTGAGAGATAGGAACATTATGGTGACTCGGAAGGAAAGGCCCAGAGTATGACCTGCCTTTTGTCCTGAGAAAGGTCAGAAACTTCAGAAATCCCTGGTGAAGCCCAGAGAGACAGTATGCGACTTTCCCCAAAGACACCTTGTCTAGCTAAACTGTAAGTACTTAGGACCTCCATCCCCTTCCCACACCTAGATCTAGACAACATCCCCATCGATCCATCTTCTACCCTTCGTTACAGAAGGAAATTCTTCTAACTTTTAACCATATTACAAGAGGTGGCCTTTGAGCAATGTTAAAGAAACAAGAGGGGGCGTTTCTTGTAACCTTTGGAGGGATAACTTGAGAAGCAGCAAACTCCTACGGATACCTGTGATAAAGACCCCTAAGTGTTTGCCGGGCGGTGATGGTACATGCCTTTAATCCCAGCACGTTGGAGGGGGGGCAGAAGCAGGCAGATCTCCGTAAGTTCGAGGCCAGCCTGGTCAACAAAGTTCCAGAGCTGTTAACACAGAGAAACCCTGTCTTGAAAACCTAAAAAAAAAAAAAAAAAAAAGGCCATGCTAGGGTACACTTCATCCCTGCCCTGAACACTTCTCTATGGACCCGTGTTTCAGATCCAAGTTAAAAATGTCTTTTAGTAAATCTCCAACTCTGCTTCATATTGGCTTTCCACGGATTTCTTTTCTCTGTCCAAGAAGGGTCCCAGCACCTCCGTCTGCATTACCCATGACAGTGTGAGAAGAGGAGGGAAAGGAAACCTGAGTCTAGTCCTTTGAGGAGTTTTAAGAACAGGCACGAATAATTTTCTTATGTTACTTGATCACTGGAATTTTGCAGAGACAGCCTTTTGTTTTAAGAATGATCTTTCAGTCACTACAGGGCTTTGGAAGGCATCCGCTGCTCCATGGTAATGTTGCTGATTTTAGAAGATTTTTCTTCTACCGAGTGCACTCTCAGGGAAAGGAGGCTGCCGAGTTGATCTAGCTCCTCAGCCACCGTTCTGACAAATGTCTCTTCCGTTGAGTCTACAATGAAATCAGGGAAAGGTCAGTGCTCAGTCTTAATAGGGCACAGGCACTTAATCGCGGCAGGTCTGTTTTTAAAAACTGGTTTTTGTGGGCTGGAGAGATGGCTCAGTGGTTAAGAGCATTGCCTGCTCTTCCAAAGGTCTTGAGTTCAATTCCCAGCAACCACATGGTGGCTCACAACCATCTGTAATGAGGTCTGGTGCCCTCTTCTGGCCTGCAGGCGTATATACAGACAGAATATTGTATACATAATAAATAAATAAATAAATAATAAAAAAAAAGAAAAAAGAAAGATCCTAGTTTTTAAAAAAAAGAAAAAAAAGAAAAAAAACCTGGTTTTTGCAAGTTTGAAGTCAATTGAGATACAATGCTACGTTTAAAGTCAGTGCTTAACAAGATCCAGTATTGATTGGTTGAACTCTCTCTCTCTCTTTCTTCTCTCTCTTGCTTTCTCTCTCTCTGTCTCTCTGTCTGTCTGTCTGTCTCTCTCTCTGCAATGGGTACTTGAAAGCACAAAGGACGTATGCATTAAAACAGTCTATTAAAATTTCAGGTCTGGAAGAATCAATGCCCTCCCCTCCCTCCTTTTCTCCCTCCTTCCCTCTCTCCTTCCCTCCTTTCCTTCCTCCCTCCCTCTCCTCACTCCCCCCCTTTCCCGTTTAGAACTAGAGGTTGAATCCAGGGACTCAAAGCATGCTAGGCCAGGGCTCCATTTCTCACCTGTATGCCCTGCCCTCATTTCACGTTTTATTTTGAGACCGCGTTCCATTAAATCGCTCAAACTGGCTTCTGCCTCACTCTGTGACCCAGACAAGGGCAGAATTTACAGACCTCCTGCTGCAGACTCCTGGCTACTTGGGATTGTAGGACTGCACAGCCAGGCCTGGCTATTGCCCTCTTTAAATACCAGCTTGTCCTAGCTTAGCGACTTAAAAGAAGCTCTTTTATTACGTAGTAAAACTGAAAAATAATGCATTCTAGGTACTAAAGTTATTGGAGGGCTTATTCTTTATGACAGCCATTTTATAATTTCATCATATCTGTTCTACAGGTATATAAGATATAAACATTAAGCCGGGCAGTGGTGGCGCATGCCTTTAATCCCAGCACTCGGGAGGCAGGGGCAGGTGGATCTCTGTGAGTTTGAGGCCAGCCTGGTCTACAAGAGCTAGTTCCAGGACAGGCTCTTAAAAAAAAAGCTACAGAGAAACCCTGTTTCGAAAAACCACACACACACACACACACACACACACACACACACACACACACACACACACACACAAAGATATAAACATTAAGGATTGTCAGGTGGGTATGGTGGTACAGCTCTGTAATCCTAGCATGTGATAGGCAAAGGGTAAAATAAAAAAACAAAACAAACAAACAAAAGAAGTATGCGTTCCAGGCCAGTTTGAGTTACAAAGCAAAACTTTAGGTAAAAATAAATACACAAATAAGAAATAGATAGAAAGATAGATAGATACATAAAGCCACAATGACCTCACTGGTTAATTCACTAGATCTAAACTGAAAATCAAATTTAGTTAACAAAGAAGGAGCTCATTTGATAACACTGAGAGGGTTATAAAGAATCACCCAGGGCTGGGGGGATGGCTCAGTGAGAGATGCTCTTGCTGTGTAAGTGTGAGGGACTGAGTCCAATCCTTAGCAGGCGGGTGCGGGTGCAAAAGCCAGGGTGGTGTGCAGGCTTGTAATACCAGCATGGGGGAGGCAGAGACGGGACACTCACTGGCTGGTCAGCCTGACCAAACTGACAAGTTCTAGACAATCAAGAGACACTGTCTCAAAAGAGCAAGGTAGAAAGCAGGCACACACATGCACACACTCTCTCTCTCTCTCTCTCTCTCTCTCTCTCTCTCACATGCACACACACTCACACGTATACCCAGACAGAATTAAACTAAAATCCCTTCCATACCATTGACTTCATTCACAGGCTTGCCGTCCTTTGGTTTGTAGAATGTGGATTCACTTCTTCTGTGAAGAGAAGAGTAGATTATTGTCTTTTTCTTTCAATTGGAAGCTCATAAATGATTGTGAGTTGGGAATAACGGCTTTAAAATTAAAAGTAATTTATTGCTCGCCGCCAGCGAACAGAGTCTATTTGAAACTATGCGGCTACCAAGAAGCTGTGCTTGGCTCCCTTTATTTATGTGCATGTGTGTGTATCTACATATATGCAGGTGCTTGTGGAGGCCAGAAGAGGGCATTAGATCCCCTGGATCTGGAGTTGCAGGTGATTGTGAGCTATTTGACATGAGTGCTGGGAATTAAACTCGCTTTTAACTGCTGAGTCATCTCTCCAGCCCCAGAAATAATAATTTTGGAGTTCTAGTTTCAGTAAGTTTTAAATTGTTCTATTTTAAAGGGACATTAATAAGCTGTTTGCGACTTCAGCATCGTGAAAAGAAATTAAATGGCTGTTTATGGCCAGACGTCCTCTTTTCCATCTGGTAACATGGGCACCACTCAATGGTTCAGTGCTTTCTTGTAGAAGGAGCTGGAGTAGGTACTGTAGAAAACAGAGTCCTAGCCAGGCATGGTGGTGCATGACTTTAACTCCAGCACTTGGGAGGCAGAGGCAGGAGGAGTTCTGTGAGTTTAAGGCCAGCCTGGTCTACAGAGCTAGTACCAAGAAAGCCAGGGATCTGTTACACAGAGAAACCCTGTCTTGAAAAACCAAAAACCAAAACAAAACAAACAAGCAAAAAAAGAAAAAAAAAACCAGACACCTAAAAAAGAGTAGTATTTAATGTTAGAAAGACAACATATTCATGTAAAAAGTTATGTTTTATTTTTTTTTTTCAAGACAGGGTTTCTTTGTGTGGCCTCACCTGTCCTGTGACCCACTCTGTAGACCAGGCTGGCTTCACACTCAGATGTCTGCCAGCCCCTGCCTCTCAAGGGCTGGGTATCAAAGATGTGTGCCACCACTGCCCGGCAAAAAAGTTATGTTTTTAACATTGCTAAAAAGGTACTGTAAGTTAAGTGAAGACTGAATGGTTTCCAAACACTGAAGAGGGAGGCATCACTGCTATGCTACCAACGCCTACTGGGTTGCCTTGCCTAGCCCTGACGTGAGGGTTTGTGCCTTGTTTTATCATATCTTGTTATGCTGTGTTTGGTGAACATCTCTGAGAGGCCTGCTCTTTTATGAGGGGAAACGAAGGAGGAGGAAGAAGAAGAGGAGGAGTGGATCTTTGGGAGATGGAAGGTACCGGGGTCCTGGGAGCAGTAGAGAGGGAGGGGAAACTGAGGTTGGGATGTATTGAAAATAAAAGCCAACATCAACAAAAAAAAAAATAAAGAATAGTCTGAGAAGGGCCCCCTGACCTCAGAGACTACAGAGAAGGCAGCTTATCTATCCAGTGTGGAATGGGCAACCATTTAGTAGCAGCCGCTGATGACCAAGTAGGTTTTGAGAGTCAGCCTTTCCCAAGGCACTTCAGCTTCACGGTGAGGAGCTGCCGCTGAAAACAGCGGGGTTGCTGTATTTCCGGCTTTGCCAGAGAGGTTTAACCATGTGTTCAGATTCACCCAGGATGAGATCCACACCCAGGACTGCGATTCTGGGGCTTTTCGGGTCTTGGCTAACAAACTCCGATGTCTCTCTATGACATCTTAGGAGGTAATGTGCTCACCACAATACCACCAATGCAGTGACATCTTCTTAATCATCATTCTGAACTAAAAGAGTGTGTGTGTGGTCATTAGTGAAGTAACACAACAGGTTGAGTTATAAAAAATGTATTTATAATTATAAAAGAAAGCAAATTTTTCCTTGGACCAGAGTACTGGAATGACCAAGGATTTTATATTTAATTGTTCTTCATATAATTAGGCATGCAAATGGCTTCCATACTTACATTGTTGATTTCTAGGCTATGTGTGTAGCCCATGCCTGGAATCCTAGTACTCAGGAGGGTGAGGCAGGAAGATCACAGAGTTCAGGGTCTGGACTACATAATGAGATTCTGTCTCTAAAAGTTATCATCAACAACAACCACAACACTCAAGCCAAGGAACCCCATAAGTTTTGATTTCAAATTTTCGTCTGTTTTTTGTTTCATTGAATGCAATATTGTGTACACACACACACACACACACACGATTTTAAGAAGTTATGGGATGCAATATGCTATATATCATAAAATAAACAGAACATATACTAAATGTATAATATATGCTATACTTTGGTATTAAGCACATAATATACTTAGACAATATGTGACTTGTATAATAATTGCATAAAAACCCTAGTTACTTTGCGCTTAGTTGTTTTGCACGTTAGCACTCACCGTTCCTCTCCATCTAGTAAGTTGCAGTACATGCCAATCTCCTTCTCTAAACACGTTTTGATGCCCAGCAGCTGCTCATGCTCCAACTTCTGCCCTTCTGTCTCGGTTCGGATCTGCTGCAGCTGCTCCTCCCGCACCCTGATCTGCTCCTGGATTTGCTGGAGTTGGGCATAGTAATTCCCTTCAGTCTCAGCCAATGAACTCTCGTAGGACTGTTTCTGAAAGAAAAACAGAGTGACATGCAGGAGAGGGTGACATGTCCGCATTTGTACAAGGTGTACGTATTTTCAACCGAAAGTCAAAACTGGCAGGATTCGTGGAGAAAAGAACGTTGACATTTGGGATTGGTGTGTCAGAAGTAATGTCTGTGGATGTAATTCCTGTCACTTAATATATTGTAGTCACTTAGTTATGGGATTCATATTACTTAATATGGCATATTCTAGTCATTTATATATACTACATTTAATGTTTTAAACATTCGTCTTATAGGGGCTGGAGAAATGGCTCAGCAGTTAAGAATATTTGTTGCTCTTGCAGAGGACCTGGGTTCCCAGCACCTTCATGGTGCCTCTCAACCATCTGTAACTCCAGCTCCAGGGGATCTGACATCCTCTTCTGAGCCCGCAGATCCCAGGCACATACACAATATGCATACATACATGCAAGCAAAACTAATCGACATAAAATAAAATATTAAAAACATCCATTGTACACATGTATTTACTTACCTATGCAATACAATGTTAGGTTTTGGATGTGGTTTGAGTATGCCCCCTCAAGAATTTATGTATCAGAAGCTTGGTCCCAGTATGGTGATATTAAGCTATGTGGGGACCTTTAAGAAGTGGGGCTAGCGGAGGTGATGGTGGTGGTGGTGTTAAGTCACTAAGGGATCTGCTCTTGGAGTAAGTTGATTTGGTTCTAGTTAGACACTAGTTAGTTCTCCCGAGAGAGTTATTTTAAGACAGTTGAGTTCTAGCTTCTTGTCTTAAGCTCAAGCTGCTTCTGTAATGATGCCACTCACCATGATGTGATGCAGCCCGGGAGGGCCTTGCCACAGTCGGGGCCATGCTACCTGGATTTGTAGCTTCCAAAACCGTGAGTAAAAAAACCCTACCCCCCCTTTTTTAAAAACAAAATATCCTGCTTGGGGTGTTTTGCCGTGGCAGTAGGAAGCCGGGAGATGGACAGCTCCAGTTCCGTCCTTACGTACCATCGCTGAGATGGATTGAAGTTCTATTTCCAGAGTCTGCAGGTTGCGTTTCAGTTCCACCAGCTCATTTCTGGCCGCCGTGGCTGCTCCTGCATCATCTGAAATCTGTCGCTGCAGCGTCGCACTCTGAAGAGGAATTGACACAAGGGTTAGTAACCCGCTCGACTGTTCACCCAACGAGCCCCTTCCGTGTCCCGGCCGCGGATATACCTTCTCTTTAAAGCAGGCCTCCGCATCTTTGCGGTTCTGCTCAGCCAGATCTTCGTATTCAGCCCTCATGTTGTTCAACATGGCGGTTAGATCCACACCGGGGGCTGCGTTCATCTCCACATTGATGGTCCCCCCTGATGCGTTTTGCAGGACTCCCATTTCCTGGAAAGGGGTAATTATTAATACCCAGGGGAGGATTTTGATTGACACCCATACCCTGCGAACGAATAGTGGGCGTGAAGAAGGAAACGGTGTGTGAGGCTATTTTGCAGGCTTCCTTACCTCCTCGTGGTTCTTTTGGAGGTACGTCAGCTCCTCGCTCAGAGCCTCACACTGGATTTCCAAGTCGGTCGTAGAAAGCGTCAGCTCGTCCAACACTCTGCGAAGACCGTTGGTGTCAGCCTCAACACTCTGGTGTAGAGCAAGCTCATTTTCATACCTTAAAGGGTGCGAAGGTGTTTTAGGATTGTGATTACCAGTGGGTATAACATGTAAAGGCATTTGGTGTGCTGAGGGGTAGGTGTTCTGATTCTGTGTGTATTTCTGAGGCTTCGTGCCATGTCAAACTATTAAGATAGTTTGAGATACCTATTAGTTTATAAGTACAATTTTTTTTGTATGAATGTGTTTGTACATGCTTGTGCGTATAGAAGTCAGAGGTCAATATCAGTGTCTTTCTCAATAACTTGCCACCTTCTTTTGTGAGACAGGATCTCTCAATGAACCTGGAGCTCACCAGTTTGTTCAGACTGACTGGCCCTCAAGCCCCTCCCCCACACCAGCACTGGAGTTACACATGTGTGTTGCTATTCCCTTCTTTTTATGTGGCTGCTGGGGTGTGAACTCAGGTAGACCCTCACGATTTTGTGGCAAACTCTTTACCCACATCCCAGCCCCTAAAAATACGTGATTTTAGAGGTGTTACTTCTTTACAGTTGATCTTGGTTGCCCAATAACATATCAGAATAGTGTCAGATTTTTAAAAAATTTATGATAGATATTTTTATAAGGATGTATTAAATTCTACTTCTTTGTTGATCTAGAATGGCTTCATTAAAATCGTTCTTTTTGGGGGGTTAGAGAGATGGCTCAGTGGTTAAGAGCACTGACTGCTTTTCCAGAGGACCCACATCTGGTTCCCAGCACCCACATGGCAGCTAACAACTGTCTGTAGCTCTGATTTCAGTGGATCCGATGCTCTCTTCTGGTCTCCAAAGGTATTAGGCACACAAGTCATGCACAGACATACATGCAAAGCACCCATATACATAAAATAAAACACATAAAAAACAGGCTTTAAAAGCAAAAGATACACTCTCTAGTGCGATTATTGTCCTTTAGCCATTATTAATAACAATCTCTCCACTTTCACCTACTTCATCTTGAAGTCATCAGCTGTAAGCCTGGCATTGTCATTTTGGAGAATAAGGTTGGCATTACAGGTGGTCATAGAAGCAATCTGAATGGGACAGATCAAAGGACATTCCAACATCAGTGTGAATCTCTCTCAGATATTTATATTGGTGTCTTTCTTTGGATACTCAAAGAAACTTGGTTTGGGGTGTAACTCAGTGATAGAACTTTTACCTAGCGTATTAGACAACAACAACACCACAAATCATGGATAAAATTCAGACAATAAGGAGCCCCACAGATAATTTCATTGTAACTCATCGAAAAGTATGAATTAAATATCAAAAACAGCCGGGCGGCAGTGGCGCACGCCTTTAATCTCAGCACTCGGGAGGCAGAGGCAGGCGGATCTCTGTGAGTTCGAGGCCAACCTGGTCTACAAGAGCTAGTTCCAGGACAGGCTCCAAAGCTACAGAGATACCCTGTCTCAAAAAACCAAAAAAAAAAAAATATCAAAAACAAAAAAAAATATGAATGCAGAATCCTTGTGGCTCTACATGCTAGGCGGACACTCTACTACTGGACTACGCCCCCAGCTCTTGTTTTAATTTTGATTTCGAGATAGGATCTGATTAAATTACCCAGGCTAGCTCCACACTGTGATCCTTCTGCTTCGTCCTTTAGGGTGGCTGGGATTTCAGGACCTTACCACCAGGCCTGGTTCAATTACGTTAATGTTGAAGCTACTTCTCTTTGACTATTTGATTCTACATTTTGGAAAAATCATTAAATACCATCCTTAACTCCGGGAACAAAGAGTGAGCAAATTCCACACCCCATACAATTGGTAAGTACATTGGAAATGAATGAAAGAATTAGCTTGATTATGATGAGAGTCACAGGCATACTGGGCAAAAGCTCCACTATTATATCTACTATATTTCTAGCTTTTTCTTTTAAATTGAGCTAGGGTCTCTAAGTTCCCAGGCCAGCCTCAGCCTTGTGATCCTCTGTCGCAGCCTCTTCAGTAGATATGATTAGTGATGTGTGCCACCACATCCCACTGCTAAATACTTTTTAGGTTTCCTTTGCTTTCAGTTGTGCCCGCCCCCATGCCTATAGCTACAGTATGGAATCAGCCGTTCTTACCTGTCTTTTCAGATCCTCAATGACTGAGAAATACTTGCTGTAGTCATAGTTGAGTCGACGACCACTGCCAGGCCCAAATTTTTCATACCAGTCCTCGATCTTCTTCTCCAGGTCAGTGTTGGACTCCTCCAGGGCACTTACGTGGTTCAGGTACAATGCCAGACGGTCGTTGAGGTTCTGCATGGTCACCTTCTCATTCCCAGAGAGAAGCCCAGACTCGTTGTTAAGGAAACCAACGCTGTTCGCCCTTCCTGACACCTCGTTGCCATTACCAAAGCTTCCTCCAGAAGAGATGCCCCCAAGGGTGCAAGAAAAACTGCTCTCTGTTCCAGGCCCAACACACACATTCCCGGCCACAAAGCCTGCCCCTCCCCTGGAAAGCCTGCCAGACCCAGCTCCAGAACAGACCCTGGAACCCCCAGAAAATCGAAAGGACATGGTGACAGGACAGCCCAGCGACCTTCTTCCCGAGAGAGGGGCAAAGTCAAAGTCTATCTTCCACGGGGTGACAACCCCACTGGCTTTTATAGGATTCAATCTAAGCTATGCTGATCTGTAATAAAACATTAGTCGAATCCTAATTGCTATTTTTCATAATTGGGTGATTTTTAATAGTGTCCAGTAGGTGGCAAAGTGCCCCAAGGATATTTTTTATATATGAAGAAGGTGCCAGGGACGGTGATCCTAATTCATAGCCTTGCAGTCTTAGTAACGCTAAATCATAGCCCCGTAGATCACAGCGAGGAAGCCATCATTTGTGTTACCAAGAAGAGAGTTTACATCATTTTGACCCCTGGAAAAGAGTGGAGACCCCATTTCCCACCACGGAACAAAGAATTCACATTGGAAATATTTGCTCCCTGTGGGGTAGAAAGGCACTAAAGTATCTCTGTTGTCCCGACTTGACTGGGCATTCTCCTTCCTACTGAGACGGAAGCTCTCCATATTTAGCGATCGCTTGCCAATACGAATTCTTGACTTGATCTATTTTTGCACATGCACGTATATGCATATTCACGGGTGTCTGTGTGCTGATGCATGTGTGTGTGCATGTCTGTGCACACGATGGGGCCGCCAGAGGGCAACTTCAGCTGCTGTTCTGCCATTCACCTTGCTTGTTTTTTGAGATGGGGGTCTCATTGGTTTGTAACTTGTGATGTAGGCCAGGCTTGCTGGCCAGGAGGCCCCGGGATCTGCATTTCTCTGCCTCCCCAGTGTTGGGACGGTAAGTGGAAATCCAAGACCCTGTGCTTTTTGCATGGTTCCTTGGGATTGAACTCATGTTCTCATACTTGCATGGCAAACCCTTTATTTACTGATCTCTCTTTCCAGCCCCTTGTGCTTGTTTGTAATAAGTTGAAGATGAGCAACAAGCTCTATAGTAACTTTTGGGATGGGTCTCATGTAGCCAAGGCTTTCGAACTCCAGTTTTCCTCTCTCGGCCATCTGAGTGCTGGTATTGCAGACACATGCCACTGAGCCTGGTGAGAGTTTATTTGGTTTAGGAGCAGAACATCAATTCAACTGGCTACTGAGACTCCAAATTGTTTGCTTTTTATCCTCAAAAAAAAACCCCAAAACTTTTTGAGACAGATTCTCACTATATAGCCTTGGTTGGCCTGGATCTTACCATATAGAACAAACTGACCTTGAACTTGTCTTATCCTCTGCTGCCTCTGGCTTCCCAAATGCTGAGATTTCAGGCATGCACCACCCCACCCCATCATGGTTCTCTAGTTTTCATCTATGTATGTAAAACACTGTGGCTCTGAGACATGAGTTTTACGTTGATCAGTGGGGAATGAAATATGTGAAAGAGGGCACTGTTTCCATCACTCCCTAGGACATCCACAATCTGGTACCCAGGCGATTGGTTGTCATGGGGAACAGATGCTTTCTTCTTTTCCATGGAGCCCTTGGGAAATGAGCCTTCTCTAGGAACAGATGAATAGACTCACATCCGACAGTGCCAGTCAAAGGCTTCAATGAGCAGCTCCAATAATGAACGGCTAGAAGGCAGTCTGAAGGGCACAGACACTTTATAAATGTTAATTATTTGTATTATTATAATAAGGTGGACACGTCAGACAGGGCCCGGTTGCTGTCACTTACCATGGGTACAAACTGATTGGTCGACTGCTAACAGGTTTAGTTCTGAAAACATGAATTCCTTCCCCAGTGATATTTTTTCAGTGTTGTAGATACCGAATTTTGAGAAATAGCAGATGTTTGTCACTATAGTACAAGAGCTATTAAGTGGACTATAATGTCTGCATTTGAAAAGCATAGATGTTTAAAAATAATTAACACAAAACTGTAATTCAGACCATATCAGTGTTCTGTAAGATTTCTAAGTTATAACTAGAGAATTATTAGTGATTTTTCTGTGGCTTAGCCAAATTTTTACATTTTTGCCAGTGTTTCCCATGCATAAAAGAACAAAACAGTGTGTTGGCAGAGTAATAGTTTGTAAGACTGGATTTTTTTTTTAGATAAAAGTGTTAATGAGACTGCAAAGTATTATTAACCCAATCTATTTATCTCCAGGTAGCTTATAAATACTAATTAGGTTATCTTTTGTAGAATACGTTAAGCATATATTATGAGAACCATTTTGGAGATGAGCTGGCTCTAGAAATAACATGTCCACACAGATCACAGGCTTCTCTGTCAAAGCAGGCCATATGATGCTTAACTTCCGGAAACACAGTTGGTGTTTACACATAGGATGTCTCTTTACGTCTCTTCACAGATTTCCTGTAAACTAAGGTTTTTCAAAGTTTATTTTTGTGTGTGTATATATGAATGCTTTGTCTGCATGTATATCTGTGCACCACTTGCTTGCCTGGTTCTGGTGGAGGTCAGAAGAGGGTGTTGGGTCCCCTGGAACTGGAGTTACAGATGGTTGTAATCTACCCTGTGGGTGCTGGGAATTGAACCCAGGTCCTTTAGAACCAGTGCTCTAAATTGATGAACCATCTCCCTAGCCCTCTGAACTAAAACTTTAAAAGTATAGATATACTTTAGTCCTTTCTGGAAGTAGAAGATGACTTAAGCAAATTCCCCATGTCGCTTCTATCAATGTCTTTGCTTCTTCAGGTTATATACTCATGATCAGAAAGCAGCGTGTGGTGGTACATCTTTCATCATTTCTCAAGAATCTAGAAGGTACTAAAGTGTCACATTCTATGTATGTTGCTGGTATCCAAAGAAATTGAACTGAATTTGACTTTCATGTTTTAACGTCTCACTTCAGCTTGAAGCTTTTCATTGCTGTCTTACTTTAATGATCTTACACCAACCCCACTGTGCACGCATGTATTGTTTAGTTTCAACCACTCCATTGTTTAAAACGCGAACTCTGGGGGTTGGTGAGATGGCTAAGTAGGTAAAGGCACTTGATGCCAAGCCTGAGGACCTGAGTTCGATTCCAGGACCCACGTGGTGGAAGGAGAGGACTTACAGAAGCAAACTGTCCTCTGATTTCACATGTGTGCATAGCATGCTATGTCTACATGCCCACATCTACACCCACACAAAATAAATAAAAAACAATGTAAAAACTTTAAAGATGGGTATTTTATATCTCTCTTGGGTATTTTAGAAAAGCATTTTATTCAAAAAACTTTTTATGTATGTAAGTATGTTTGTGTGTGTGTTATATATATATATATATAGTGTGTGTGTGTGTGTGTGTGTGTGTGTGTGCCTGCATGTATGTGTTGTAATATTCATGTGAAGATCATAGGATAACTTCCAGGTGTCAGTTTTCTCCTTCCACCATGTAGATCCTGGGGATCCAATTCAAACCTTCCCATTGCCACCTCGCTTTCTGGGAAAACACTTTCTTGGATATGGACGAGGTTTATTTTATCGCTAGAGTCCTCGCGTTTCTTCTGAGAAGCAGGTTGTGGTGTGTTAGCGCCTCCCGAATGGCTTCTTAGCAAAAGAGATCACTACGAGAGCTAGCATCTCTTTTCACTAGTGGGAGGGTGGGGCCACAGAGTTCCTGGTTCTCACCAACAGGGCATTAGGTTGTGGCTAAGCACAGACTGTGAGTCAGTCTGTCTGAACTCCAGCGCCTCCAGTTATTAGTTGTGTGAGTCTGAGAAAATGACTCTGCTGCTCTCTGACTCAGTTTCCTTACTCGTAAAACGATGATGACCACGGCATCCACCTAATAGGGTAGTTGTGGGGACCAAGTGGTTTCTAGACTATACCCTCCTATCCTTTCGGCCTGGTTCCAGTAGAAAGAGTTTATTTCCTTAGTTTGGATGGTTTGATGATCAGACATCCAAAACGCTGAAGGAAATCTGAGCTAACTATGGAGTCATCAAAAACAGGCTAAAAAAATTTTTGAGAGTTGTTTTTATTTATGATTTGTTTGTTTGTTTATTTTTGGTATGAATGCTCCATCTGCATGTATCCCTGAAGGCCAGAAGAGGGCATCAGATCCCATTATAGATGGTTGTGAGCCACCATGTGATTGCTGGGAATTGAACTCAGGACCTCCAGAAGAGCACTCAGTGCTCTTAACCACTGAGCCAGCTCTCCAGCCCCGAGAGTTGTTTTTAACTTACAACAAAATTCAGAGGAAGGTACAAAGGTTTCCCACAGACTCCCCACCATCATGCATTGTCTCCCTGCTTGCTTATCAACTCCCACTGGTCCACATGAGTAGGTCTCTCTGGAGCAGTGCCTGTGTTCCACAGATCACTGACTGATAAGCCATACTCACCAGAGTCAATGGTTCACGTTAGAGTTTACTCTTAGTGAACCTTGTTGGCTGGACAATTGTATGTTGACCCATGCCTGCTGTCATGGTAGCATATAGACTACTTTCCTTGTTCTATGAATCCCTTGACTCCCCATTTATCCTCCCCTTCAGTCCTTGGCGACCACTGATCAACGTTACTGTTTCCACAGTTTCGTGTTTCCCAGGATGTCAGAGAGTTGGCCTCCTACATGATGTAGTCTTTCTAGATTGGCTTCTTTCAGTTAGTAATACACATCAAAGTTTTCTCTCTGTCTCTTCATGGAATGCTAGCTCTGGCTAATGCCCCCTCGTATGGGTCTGTCATCATTTATTTGATCCTCTGGAAGAGTAGCAAGTGCTCTTAACCACGGAGCCATCTCTCCAGCCCTTCCTGTGCAGGTTTTTGTGTGGCGATGTTGTCACCTCCTTTGGATAGAGGAGTAAGGATCCACTGGTTTCCAGTAATTGTTGGATCAACTGGTCAGAGAGTGTTACAAAGTGTTTAGCATTGTAAGAAAGAGCCCAATGAACTGTCTTCCACAGTGGCTAAGTATTTTTGACTGTAGAACTATATGCAAGAGATCCTCTCTGCCCCAGTTTTGATATAAGAGTGGAGTCAATTATTCAGAAAGTGAAGTGAGTGTGTTTTTCTTAAGCTTACCTGGGTATGTTGTCTTAGTAGTATTTTTGAGGCTAGGTCTCCTGTAGTCCAGGCCGCCTTCATATGTAGCTAAGAATGACCTTGAGCTTCTGGTCCTCCTACATGCACCTCCCAGAGTGCGGATACAGGGGTGTGCCACCACACCCAGGGTTATGTGGTCCTGGGATAGAAATGAGCCCTTTGTGTATGTTTGGTTAGCACTCTCGAGACTAAACCGTGCCTCAGCTCCTATTTTCAATTAATTAATGAACTTTAATTTTTCTTTATTCTTGAGCATTTCATACAGGAAGATAATGAAATATGATCATATATTCCCCTTCCATTTAATTGAATGAGAAAGGTTTCCCGCAGTCTGGGACATTTGAACTCTTGTTCAGTGTCTCTAGTTGATGACAGTGGTTTGGGGATGTTTAAAAGGTATGGCCTTGCTGGAGGAAGTATGTCTCTGGTGACGGAATTAAGAGAGCTTAGAACTTACCACTTTCAGTTCACCATCTCTGCTTTATGCTTGTGGTTCAAGACGTAAGCTGTCAGCAGTGTGTTTCAGCCACCATGCCTGCCTGCTAGCTTTGCTTTGACATCATGGACTCTGACTCTCTAAGCCACAAGAAATTCTTTCTTCTATAAGTTGCCTTAGTCATGGTGGTATTATATCACAGTGACAGAAATGTAACTGATTGTCTCCAATATATGCCCCTTTCAACTTCATATTTTTTTTCTTTTATAGCCTGGTGCAGGAGAATTGTCTGTATTCCGTCAATCATGATTTAAATAAACGCTGAGTGGCCATTAGGCAGGAAGTATAGGTGGGAAAACCAGACAGGAAGTAGAGGTGGGGCAATGAGAACAGGAGTATTTCTGGGAAGAAGGAAGTTCTTTCCCAGTCCTTCCCAGACCACCGAAGAAGCAGGATGTGACCTGCCCCGCTGAAAAAGGTACCGAGCCATGTGGCTAACATAGATAAGAATAATGGGTTAGGGCTGGAAAGATGGCTCAGTGGTTAAGAGCTCCGCATGCTCTTCCAGAGGTCCGGAGTTCAAGTCCCAGCAACCACATGTTGGCTCACAACCATCTGTAATGAGATCTAGTGTCCTCTTCTGGCCTGCAGGGATATATGCAGGCAGAGTACTGTATACATAATAAATAAATAAATTAACTAAGTTTAAAAAAAAGAACAATGGGTTAATATAAGTTATAAGAGCTAATATGAAGCCTGAGCTAATGGGCCAATCAGTTTCTCATTAATATAGACCTCTCTGTGTGATTCTTTGGGACCTAATGACAGTGGGACCTGGTGGGAGGACAGAAACCAACCAGGCCCTCATGTTACAATAGCCCACTAAGTCCAGTTAGTGCTGCCCATATGTGCATGGGTGTGGGGCCATCCATGGAAACCCACTGATAGTCATATTTTCCATAAAGAATTATTTTCTTCTCCCCAGCAGCTATCCACTGCCAGTAGCTCCTTGATAAGGGTGGTCCCTGAAGAATCATCTACTCCATCTCTACCGGTATGGAGTCTACTTGATCTTGTGTAGGTAGCCACATCTATCTCCATAACTCACAGCTGTGAGTTCACAAACACAGTAGCCATATCAAGTCCAGAAGGCAGCATTCCATAGCACTCCTCTGTAGGTGGAATTTTCTGGCCCACCAACCAGTTCCCAAATAACCACACAGAAACTTACTATTATAAATGCTTGGCCAATAGCTTAGACTTACTACTAACTAGCTCTTACATATTAACCCATATTTTTTATCTATGTTCTGTCACATGGCTCAGTACCTTTCCTCAGTATGGCATGTTCATCTTGCTTCTCCTAGTGACTCCACCCTTCTTCATCCCAGAGCTCTCTCCCTGTCCTGCAAATCTTGCCTAACTTCTTCCTGCCTAGTTATTGACCATTTAGCTCTTTATTAAACCAATGAGAGTGAAGTGACATGTCTTCATGGTGTACAAAGATGATCCCACTCTATTGTCTTTTATTTTTTAATTTTTCATTTTTTTGAGACAGCGTTTATCTGTGTGTCTTTGTCTGTTCTGCTACTTACTTTGTAGACAAAGCTGCCCTTGAATTCACAGAGATCTGTCTGCTTCTATCTCACAAATGCTAAGATTAAAGAAGTGTGCCACCATGCCTGACTACTCTATTTCTTTTTTAATGGACTTTCTCTATCCTTTTTCTTTTCTCTCCAAAGCCTACATATATTTTTAAACATTCTGTAATTTTTTAATTTACATCTGAATCTGTCTTTACTGTGTATCTCTGTCTTTTTCTGAGCACGTGAGTTTTTAATCTATTAAGCAATTTGACTAAGATTAAAGCTGCAGCTTTGGCAGCTGGTTTCACCTCATTCCTTAGGTTTTTGATATTCTAGCTTCATGGCAGAGGTACTGGCAGAAGACATGGCCATTACCACAATTCTGTGGAATTTCAAAAAAATAAAATAAAAATAAAATAAAAAATAAAAAAATAAAATAAAAAATAAAAAATAAAAAAATAAAATAAAAAATAAAAATAAAAAAATAAAAATAAAAAATAAAAAAATAAAAATAAATAAAAATAAAAGACAATAGAGTGAAAAAGCCACATAAAGATGGAAAATATACAGAATGAGGATTATGTATATTTTTATATTTTCTTTGAATTATTTAACTGAATGAGCTAACTACAGAGAGATATTTCATTGTATGCCTTGCTAAGCTAAACCAATGTATATAATTAATAGGTATCTTGACTTCAAAATTTAAGTTCAAGAACATGTTACTTTGGAGGAGGTTCTGATTTTGTTTCCACAG